>CAODLS013247140.1:0-17114 GCA_948243855.1 Flueggea neowawraea | reverse complement strand
TATTCAAGTTGCTATTTCATACTTAGTGTTTAACTTCAACTATGCGTATGCACGTTTATGATCATAATGTATGAAGACTTGTGTGATTTACGATTATGAATCTGTCAAATGACTCTTATGGACTTTGTTTTAATCACTTGTCTATTGAAATAGGAATGAATCATTTAATTTGATATTCATATTAAAGTAATTTGTTAGTCACCAAAGTGGCCAAATTAGAAAGTGTTTATGAATATCGAATTAAATATTTTTCGGTTACCCATGATTATGCGATGCTAATAAATGACATGATGATATATTTAGTGGGTATACTGAAGTTCATGTCTATAAAATATTTAAGATTACGCAAAGGTAATCAGTTCATTTTATATTCATGAACATGATAAGTCACATGCTGGAACATTAATGGCTATGTTAACCACTATTAAGTTTGATGGTTCTCGTTCCATGCATGAACATGTGACTGAAATGATCAATACAACAGCAAAATTAAAGTCTGTGGGAATGGAAGTGAGTGAAAAATTCCTTGTGCAGTTTATCATAAACTCGTTACCTTCTGAATATGGACCATTCCAAATGAGTTACAATACTATAAAGGATGAATGAAGTGTGAATGAATTACACAATATGCTTATTCAGAAGGAAACGAGACTTACGAAACAAGATATCCACTCTGTCAATCTCGTGGGGCAGAAAGGAGCTATCAAGAAGCCCATTAAAAAGAAAAATAAGGGTGTCCAAAAATCGCATAATGTTAATGGGGCATCTAATTCAATCCATAAAAAGGAACCAAAAGGTATGAAGTGCCATTTCTGTAAAAAGTTAGGACACTTCTGGAAAGATTGCCAAATACGAAAGGCATGGTTCGAAAAGAAATGTAAGCCTAGTGCTTTCGTATGTTTCGAATCAAATTTGGCAAAAGTTCCTTCTAATACTTGGTGGATTGATTTTGGATGTACCACTCATGTTACTAATGTGATGCAGGGATTCCTTACGACCCAAACCATAAAACCCAATGAAAAGTTTGTTTTTATGGGAAACCGAGTCAAAGCACCAATTGAAGCCATTGGAACTTACCATTTAATCTTAGATACTGGAAACCATTTGGATTTGTTTTAAACTCTTTATGTTCCTTCCATTTTCCGAAATTTAGTTTCTTTGTCTAAACTTGATGCATCTGGATATTCTTTTAAATTTGGGAATGGATGCTTTAATTTGTTTAAACACAATTCCTTTATTGGTTTTGGTGTTCTTTGTGATGGCTTATATAAACTAAAGCTTGACAACCTTTGCTCTGAATCATTGTTGACCTTGCATCACAGTATTGGAAGTAAGCGTGGTTTAGGAAATGAAAGTTTAGCTTACTTATGGCATAAACGATTGGGTCACATATCCAAAGAAAGAATGACAAGATTGGTAAAGAATGAAATCCTTCTAAATTTGGATTTTACTGATCTTGATATTTGTGTTGTATTAAAGGAAAACACACAAAACACACCAATAAGAAAGTTGTCACAAGAAGCGCACAACTCCTTGAAATAAGACACACATATATTTGTGGGCCTTTCGATGTTTCATCATTTAATGGGGAAAATATTTCATCACCTTTTTTGATGATTTTTCACGATATGATTACGTATATTTATTGCATGAAAAGTCTCAATCGGTAAATGATTTAGAAATGTTTATCAACAAGGTTGAAAGACAATTAGACATAAAGGTGAAAATTGTCAGGTCTGACAAGGGTGGTGAATATTATGGAAAATATGATGAAACTAACCAAAATCCCGGTCCATTTGGTAAGTTCCTTGAAAGTCGCGACATATGTGCTCAATACACAATGTCAGGAACACTGCAACAAAATGGTGTTGCAGAAAGGCATAATCGTACCTTAATGGATATGGTTAGTAGTATGTTAAGTAATTCTTCTTTACCCTTATCATTGTGGATGTATGCATTAAAAACTGTCGTGTATTTGTTGAATAGGGTTTCTAGTAAGGCAGTTCTAAAGACTCCTTTTGGGGTTGTCCGACAGAAATAAGAATATACAATCCAAATGAGAGGAAATTGGATTCAAGAACAACCAGTGAATTTTTCATTGGTTATCTAGAAAGTCTAAAGGGTATAGGTTTTACTATCCTAACCATAGTACGAGAATTGTTGAAACTGGAAATGCCAAGTTCATTGAAAATGGCAAAGTCAGTGGGAGTACTATGGAACCACATAAGGTAGAAATTCAAGAAGTTAAAGTGCAATTCCCTTTGCCTGTAACTTCTTCTCAAGTTTTGGTTCCTACACATGTTGGGCTTGATAATGTGCAAGACCAACATATGAATGATGATGCTCCAAAGAATGAAGTCATTAACAATAATCCTTTAATGAATGAAAAACTAGGAGTAGCATTAAGAAGATCTCAAAGAGAAAGGAGATATGTCATCCCGAATGATTATTTGGTTTATTTACAATAGTCAGAAAATGACTTAAGTATAGATAATGATCCAGTTTTGTTTTCACAGGCCATGGAAAGTGAAAATTCTGTAGAATGGTTCGATGCCATGAAAGATGGGTTTAAATCAATGAAAATTAATGGAGCCTGGGAACTCGTTGAATTGCCTGAAGGTTGTAAAACAGTCGGTTGTAAGTGGTTCTTTGTAACCAAACGTGACGCAAAAGGCAAAATCATACGACGTAAGTCCATAATTGTTGCCAAGAGTTTCACTCAGGAGGATGGTGTTGACTACAACGGGACCTTTTTCTCTAGTTTCTAAAAAGGACTCATTCAGAATTGTTATGGCTTTAGTAGCTCATTATGATTTGGAGTTCCATCAAATGGATGTGAAAACCTCCTTTCTGAATGGAGACTTAGAACAAGAAATTTACATGGATCAACTAGAAGGGTTTGTGGTGGAAGAAAAGGAGCACATGGTGTGTAAACTTAAGAAGTCAATATATGGACTAAAACAAGCTTCCAGACAATAGTATTTTAAGTTCAATAATACCATTACTTCCTTTGAAATTAAGGAAAACATCATTGAACGATGTTTTAGTTCTACATGTTGACGATATTTTACTTGCTACTAATGATCTTGGTATGTTGCATGAGACGAATCAATTTCTCTCCAAAAACTTTGAAATGAAAGATTTGGGTGAGGCATCCTATGTGATAGGAATTGAAATATTCCATGATAGATCACAAAAATTGTTAGGGTTGTCTCATAAAGTTAAATCAATAAAGTTTCAGAGAAATTGAAAGTATTGTGATACTTGCAAGGGATCACATGCTCATTAATAGAAAATTCGATCATCTAAAGGTGATTGGATATGCAGATTCAAACTAAGTCGAATGTGTTGACACTAAAAAATCCACATTTGGCTATTTGTTCCTTCTAGTTGGAGGAGCAATTTCATGGAAAAGTGCAAAGCAGTCCATCATTGCTACATCCATTATGGAAGCAGAGTTTGTAGCATGCTTCGAGGCTACTGTTCATGGTTTATGGTTGCGAAACTTTGTTTCAGGACTTGGAATTGTCGACAGTATTGCCAAGCCACTGAAATTTATTATGATAATTCCTTAGCAATCTTCTTTTCAAGAAACAATAAGTATTCAAAGGGTGCTAAGCATATGAAAATTAAATACTTGGCCGTTAAAGAAGAAGTTCAGAAACAAAGAGTCTCAATTGAGCACATTAGCACTAAACTTATGATTGCAGATCTTTTAACAAAAGGATTTGAGCTAAAGACATTTAAAAACATGTCGAAAGAATGGGCATTGTTGAATACCATTAAGAATATATTAATGATGTTTGTGCATTTTGATTATTTGATACTCTGAGCTCAATTTAAGTATTATTTTTGATTTTAATACCCTATTTATGGTTTATTGTATATACATAATTGATTAACAGGGGTATTAGAATATCATATTTTTCAAGAGACATTATCGTTGGACCATTATAGAAAATATATCATAATGTATCATGTTATCTCTTGAGCGAATATAGTGATACGTAGAAGGAAGTATGTTAGATTAATTGACGTACAACCATTATGATCCTTATTAGTCTTTTGGTTAACAATGATTGACATTATGACCAATATAATAAAGCATTTAGTTTTTATTATGCATATTATGTTGTTATTAAACCAAATGATCTTCCATAGGCCAAATGAGAGAATGTTAGAAATCGTATATGTGGCCCATGGACTAATATGTAATTTGGTTTAATAATTGCTAAAATCCTATTAGTTATAGGAGAGATATTATTTAGAGTTTTACTGAAGTAATAAGTCATGTTGATAGACCATGACCTAAACCCACTAGAAAACCCTAAACTGGTCCTTTTTCTACCTATAAAAGAGATAGTTATTCTCCATCATAATAACTGTATGTAAGAAACCCTAAAGAGGTAAGGAGAGAAAAACATAGTTTGTAATTACTCTCGTTCGTGGTAGGCACAGTTTGTGATTACTCTTGTTGGTGGTAGGTTGTTCGAATTCAATTCTAGCCATGGAGTAAGATACGCTTCCACTTTTAATTACGTGTTCTGTGGAAATTATAATGTTCTAAGATCCTAGGCATTAAGATTGATGCAGTGTTATGATTAATTGTTACTGCAATTAAGTTTTACATTAATAATCCAACTACTTCCCAACTAAACCTGATTAATTCTACATGATTTCACCTATGGCATTCAAGTCCAAATAAACCATATCAATCACCATCCTCAATCAGCTAAACCTACAAAGATCAAAGACCCAAAATAGCCCTTTATAACTTGATTGGAATACGCTTGTCAAAAATAAACTGAAACAGATTTGAATAAATTAGTTTGAACTCAGAAATCAAACCGAAGAGGATTCTATTTGGCTCTGGTTAAACCATTTTTTTGAATTACTAATTTTTCAATCTAAAACCAAAACCGTTTAATTATAAGAAGATAACTAAAAACAACCATTTCTGAAAACATGAGGAGAAAAGAACTGAGTTTTCGTTAATCAACCTAGTTAACTACAGTTTCAAGTGTTAGTGTTAAAGGAAATTGTGTTTGCTTTCATTTTCATGGTTTATATTTTCCTGGTTGACTTAGTGGTTGACTTAGTTGGCTTGTTTTATCAAGTCCTTAATTCTAATGATTCGGTCAAAGGACAAGACTTGACTTAACTGCTCTTTTAATGAATAATAAAAGCTGATCTAATATGTAACTTTAACAATATGGCATATTTTTTTATATAAAAGGCTGGAGGTGAAGGAATCAGTGGTGCACCGTGGCATCCCAACTAGGTTGGTACCTCATTAGTACCTGCTCACTTTCCCGAGCTCCTAATATTATTAATAAGAAATGAAAGTCAATACATATAGAACTAAAAAAGGTAACGGAGGCTACATGAAGCGATATCACTCCCTAGAAGAGAAATCATGATAGACTAAACTATTACAGAAATTTGGAAATCTAGTCCACCAATGAAGACCACTATGCTTAGCCCTGTTACCCTCTCTGTAAATATAAGAAACAACCAATGCCATACCAGAAAGCTGACATAAACAATTGGCCCACTCTCGCCTAGAACATCAAGGCATTTCGGAAAATTGCGTTTTCAGCATATGAACCACAAAAGAGGAATCACTTTCAAGCCTTAAATTATTCCATCCACATTCAATAGCTTTTCTAATGGCAAACATAACAGCTTTTAGCTCAGTGACAAAGGCAATAGACTCACCAGTAGTAAAAGTAAAAGCTCCCTTAGAAAAACCCCAAGTATTCTGAAAAATTCCACTTGCACCTGAAGGACCCGAAGCACCCAGAGTTGAGCCATCCGTATTAACCTTGCCCCAATTGGTCGGTGGGTACTGCCACATCATAGGGATGATTTTGGGAGTTGTCCTAGGAATTCCAACAATTCCTAAATTACGAAACAATTGTAATTCATCCTGCATGCCATTCATAGTACCCATTCGGAATGCATCCGCTTCCTTAATGCACTTCCATAATAGACGCAACAGATTGTAAATAAAAAATGAGTGATTATTGAAAATAGCATTATTTTGCGATGTCCAAAGGATCCAGACAACACTAACTATTACAGTATTCCAAAAAATCTTTAATTGCGAACTCAACTGAACAGACATGGCCTCCTGCATTAAAAACCAGAAATCCCCATTACAATGCACTCGAACCCCAAAGATAGAGGAAATAGACAGCCAGAGTTGTTTACTAACCTGGCAAGTGACCAATAAATGAGAAAGAGGTTTGTAGCTCTCTTTGAAAAAGTAGCATCGAGACGAATAACAAAACCCTTTCTGAGAAATTTTATCATTCGTTCGCAGATAACCTGAAAAAGCCCTCCATACAACAGTGGATCGCGAAGGTGGAATAAATTTCCACCACATGAAAAAAGCCCTCCATACAACTGTGGACCGCAAAGGTGGAATAAATTTCCTCCACATGAATCTACTAGTAGGGACCAAGTTCCTGTAACCATTTAGCCAACAATAGAAGCTCTTAATAATGAAGTGGTCATTAGTTGAATATGGCCAGATGCAAACATCATTTGATTCCTTTAGAAACTGTACCTCCTCCACAACATGCTTGACATCTGCCCTAAGGACGGAAGAGACCAATTCCTTGCAGAACAAACTCCTAAACCCTTTTTAATAAATTTCTGAGTTCTGAAGCCGAGAGATCAAGGCGTTGTGCAACCCTAGGTTGCAACCAATGCCCCGTCCAGAAATTCAAAGGCGAAGTCTCTATAATTAACCAAGAAGAATGCTCCATTAATAACATAAACTATCTCAAAGATGACCATACAGAAGAGCAAAAGTAAGTCGTCCGAGGAATGCCTGAAGGTGGTAAAAACCTAGCCTCCATCACCCTTAGAGCAGCACCCGACCGAGTAAAAAATGGTCACCCAATCCCTCCTAACATAGCTTTATTAAGCAACTTAATGTCTTTTAGGCCAATACCTCCCTCCAAAATCGAAGTATAGCAGACTGACCATGGGACTTTTACAAGCTTTTGCTTTATGGTGGAACCCGTCCAGACAAAATTTTTGATCTGTCAATTAAGCAAACTAAGAAGTTGTTTAGGCCATCTGTAAACTGCAAAAGAGTGCAATAATGAACTTTGAATGACCGAAGTAACAAAAGCAACCCCCACATCCATAGAGAGAGAGAGGCTCCCTTATAAGCACTGAACTTACTAACAATTCAGTCTGCCAACGGCTGTAAATATTTCTTCCTAGGTGTTCCATAAAATAGAGGAACTCCCAAATAAATGAAAGCAACCACTCCCCTTTTGAGACTAGTCCTAGCAATCATGTGTTGCACCCGATGTGCAGTAACTGATTTCCCAAAGAAAACGTTAGATTTAGCCCAGTTAACCACTTGGCCAGATATCAAAGTCAAACATTGCAAAAATAGTTTGTGTTTTTCAAAGTAGCCTTAGCAAAAAAAAAAACAGGACATCATCTACATAAAAAAGGCGAGTTGCAAACCTGGTTCCCTTAGCATAGTCCATGGGCTGCAGCGCACCATTGTCAACAAGAGATGAAATGTACCTGCTTAAAAAATCCTCTGCAAGATAGAACAAAAGTGGTAAGAGAGGGTCACCCTGTTGGACTCCTTGTGAGCAACCAAAATACCATCGACTTTGCCCGTTGACAGAAATGGACAGACGAGCAATAGAGAACAATTCAAGAATGAAATTCCAAAATTGCAAAGAGAACCCAAAAGCGTCCAAAACCTCAAATAAAAAGGGCCAATTCATAGTGTCAAATGCATTTCTAATATTAATTTTTAACGCTATATTACCTCCAAAGCATTTTTTGTCAAGCAAATTAACCCCCTCCAAAGCCAAAGCAATGCAGTTAGCAATTCTCCGACCTTTAATGAAACCGAACTGTTGGGGTGAAATGATTCGAGCTGCCACAATAGAAAGTCGGTCTACAAGAATCTTAGTAGTAATCTTGAAAGAAAAATTACTCAACACAATTGGACGGTATTGGTCGACTGCTAAGGCCTCATTAACCTTTGGAAGAAGAATCATGAGACTAGAATTCCAACATGGTGCAATCTGCCTAATTGAAAAGAATAGCTTTATAGAAGAACATAAGTCGGCCTGAACAATATCCCAAAACTCTCGAAAGAAAGCCCTTGTGAAACCGTCTGGACCTAGTGCACTAGATGGATCTGTGCTTAACACGGCATTTCTAATCTCCTCACTAGTCGAAACAACTACTAAGCCTTCATTGTCAATAGAATTGACAGATGCTGGAACAACTTGTTTGACCAAAGACAAATCCATGCTACGAGAATTTGACTTAATAAACTACTGTAATAGTCCATAATATGATCTAAAATGGTACTTGGATCATCAACCAATTGATCGACAATCTGCATAACCAAAATATTGGCTAAAGGCCTCCTCATGGTGTGAACTCGGTGAAAAAAAGTAGTGTTTTTGTCACCACATCGTAGCCATCTGACTGTACTTTTTTCTTTATAGAAAACCTCTTTTTGTTGCAAACAGCACTCGAGCTTGGCATGAGCATCAAGTTCCTCAACAGAGAGGGCGTTAGAAAAACCATCAAGTGCAATTCGGTTGTGAATGTCCCGTAGGTGGATCTCAACATTAGAGTTATTAACTTCTAGATTGCTAAAAAACCTCCTTATTCCAAACCCTAATAGCTCAACGTAGCCTCTTCAACTTTGCGGTAATCAACTGAAAAGGTAGCAAGTTAATACCTGGAGCCGTCCAGTTTGCCTCAACCAAATCTTGAAGACCAGAATGCGATAACCACATGGAATGAAACCTGAAACGAGCTGGAGGAGCCGGGTTCAAGTTCTCACAAGACAGCAACAGAGGATAATGATATAAGTTATGCCTAGCCATAGACACACTAGAGACTATAGTCCAAACACCAAGAAATAGAGAAGTAACCAGAACCTTATCTAACAAGCTCTCTACCCGTGTAGACCCACTTCTATTGTTACACTAGGTATACTGCAGACAGTGATGAGGGACCTGTAGAAGCTCATTAGTATCAATAAAATGATTAAACTCCCTACAAGGCAAAGATGTTGAGGGCCTCCCTGTTTTCTCATGAGCACCCCTTAGAGCGTTGAAGTCCCCTATAAGCACCCATTTAGCCGGCGAAGGAGAAAAAGCTGCCAAATCATCATATAACTATAATCTGTAATTCTGCCACACACTGGCATAAACAAAAGAGAATTTAACAACATCATGCAGCAAACAAAAATCAAATGAAACATGTTGATCTGAGTTAGTAACATTAGCTGGGTCAAAATAGTCCCTATGAACAAAAACCCAAAGAATGGATGGATCCCGTGAATTGGTAGCCACCAACCGCATACACAATGAATCCTAAAATCGAGAAGGAACACTATCAAAAGCAATAATGGTTCAGCAATGCAAAGAATGGCCAGTATGTTCGAAGAGCAAATGTTATATAGAATCCTCTGGGTATCCACATTACCGATACCCCAACAATTCCAAAACAAAACCTTCATTGATAACAAGAAGGTTGTTTAATCTGTCTCTGAGAGAGTCTTGGTTCAAACCCGGTCTACCCATTGGCAACATTCTTATTCATTTTGCAGGATGGAGTGAGCCATTCACCCTCTTCAGAGTCAGCCTCATCCCCCCAAGACTTAAGAGAAGCACCTTCAGTATTCTGGCAAGCTGACAGTTCGTGTCCCTGAATTCCTCCGATAGTGGTAGCCTCATCAGCACGTAGAGGAAGAGTGTCAAGTGTAGGAGTCAAAATCGAGGCCATAGCAGCATGTTGGCCTTGTTCCAGTTGCGGCTCAGAAGGTACAAAAGGAGCTGAATCTGCTGGCACAAGTGGCAAATCAGTAGGAAGTGGTTCCTCAGCCTGTGTCGTCAGAGGTGCCAAAGAAGAAATCACAGTAGTCTGGCCGTGATTTTTTTGTACAACCTGTAGAGTATCCATCTGCATGTCCAAATTGGATCGAAGAGCTTGGAAAGCATTGGTTAATGGAACCTCTGATGATTTAAGCACCTAATCTTTTTTCTGCCCCTAATGGTTTGATGCATTTGCCTTGACCAAAGGCTTTGGTTTCCGGCTCTCCATAGCCTTATTAAGGCAGCACGAAATTGAGGTGTGACCTATGTTGTGACAAGTGAAGCAAAAATCTGATAAGCTTTCATAAACTACTTCAACGAAGAAACTCTTACCAGTTTTTTTCAACATTAATGCATGCGGAAGTTCCATAACCAAATCAATTTCAACGAGAATACATGTGAAATGACCCAAATCACCAGTAAGCGTGGTGCTGTCAATTCGCAATGGAGAACCAACCCCTCGAGCAATGTCCACAAGCAATTGAGGATGCCAATACTCCCATGGAAGCTTGTAAAAAAAGCACCCAAACTTGAGAGGTTATGAGTTTTTGTGCATCCGGGTCAAAATTCGGAGTCTAGTGTTGTAACCGAAGCACACCCGGCTTCAAGTCAATGGGTCCCCGACTGAGAAGTGCAGATTTCTCCTCTTGCGAGTGCAACAGTATGTGATAGTATCCCTTACCAATTGAAATAAATAGCCAATCCTTCAAACCCCAAATAGTAGATAATTTGGATTTCAAATCCGCCACCTTCCACGGATATTCTCCTTTGGCTAGAACAACCCCGCCAATTAAAGCGTTCTCACAGAATTTCAACCTTTCGGCATATACTTCTTCATTGATTGGAATGGAGACATAGCCCCCTTTATGTTCCAGAGTAATAGAAGCTGCTGGTAGGGCAGCGGTTGCACCCTTAACAATGGAGGCAAACGATGGGCCAGTCCTAGAGGGATTAGGGGACGGCGCTGCAACTACAGAAGAAACAGGTTGGGCTGGGAGAGGCTGCTGTGGCGGCGTCGACTTAGAGGCAGAGGGCAGCGGTGCAATTGCAGAAGAAATAGGCTGGGCGGGGAGAGACTGCTGCGGCGGCGCCGACTAGAGAAGAGTTCGGAGATTCCTATGTAGCAGTCCAGAGAAGCCGTCGAAAGCCCAGGTGGGCGGAGGGCGGCCATAGCCGTAGACGGTGTCAGATTGCTTGAGGCGGAAGTAAGTTCCTATGCAATTCTGAGAAAAAAAAAAAGGGCATATTAAAAGGCATATGATGTGATAATTTTCTTCTATTTTAGTTGATTTTTTATATTTTTTGGTATTTGTTATTTTAATTATATATTCTTAAATAATCACATTGATTTGATGAATTGTAGTTATTGACTGATTAATTAATAAAATAACATAAATTTAAAGTAAATAATTGCACTAAATCTATTTAATACTGTCACTTGAAGATAAAAAGACTTTTTTTTTAAAAAACATATCTCTCCATGTTCCTTTTTTTTTACCCATTCCCCACTTTTCTGAAAATGTAAATAAGGGCAGCTGCTAATAGCTTATGGATGTATATTCACATTAACGTGTCTAATTATTTAATTTCTAACAAGTTGTCGGACTTGGATATGCTTATCAATAATTTTTTATAATGCAAGTAAATAAATGGAATTAGGCTTCTTATTAAACAGTAAATTAAAATTTGAATGCAATACGTAATTAAACCTCTTATGTCAGGATTCACATGACTTCTCATAAATAGAATTTGTAAAAATATAAAATGTGAAACAATGCCCCGTGCATGAGCTCACAAACTAGTATTTACTAATAAAATGAGGAAGTACAATGAAGAACTTACGTATTAAGCATGAACGTTTTTCCTGCCTGTAGAAATTACACATTTTTCTTACTTTTTATTAATTCATTAACTTTTTTTAGAAAAGACCAACCCACTAATATACCGTATCAACTAGGTTAAATTCGCACACTAGTGACATCCCACTACTTAACACAGGTCGGCTAACTCAATAGAAAGAGGCAAGTAAGATGTATTAAATAACAGTAAATTTTTAGCTACATTTGGAATATAGTTCTGCTCATATACTAAATAAATTATAAATGAGTGTTTTCCTTATAACATACTCCCAAAGTGGGTCAAAATAGATTCAATTATCAACATATTATTTTTGTAATTTGTTTGGTGCATGAATGAGTCATATATTGCTAAGAATTTTCCATAGAATAGCTGAATAAAATATACAGAAAGGTTTGAAGTCCCTATCAAGTCTTGGTTACAATAAAGTCAAGAGAGGAAAAGGAGTAGAAATATAAAAACCAAAATACTGGCAAAGACCCTTTTAGTAGCCAGCCAGTGCGCACGATCATCGGTCTCCCGAATTACATGGGAAATCTTCAGGGACGAAAATTGCTTCAGCAAGTTGTGAGCTTCATGAATCAAAGAGCCTTGTTTACCCGTCCACTTCTCTTAGTTGATGAGCCCATTGAATTCCATGTTGTATTCCCCACATTTCAGTAAAAGGTGATGAATAAAATCCCACAATAGCGCTGAAACATCCCAAGCTTGTGCCATCTTTGTCCCTGATAATACAACCAACCGCTGCAACTTGGTCCTTGAAGCTAACAGAACCATCCACATTATGCTTAAGATGGTCATCAGTGGGTTTGCCACCCATTCCGTTTCCAGATCTTATCCCAATTAATTTGAGGAACATTCACATTGGCAGTTAATTCACTGAGGGCCTCAATTGCAGAAGCAATATTAAATTTTCATCAGGTGTAAGGCCCCATACAATCCGATTCTGAGGATCTTCCCTGGAGGGTGGTTTCGCAGCTAGGATTTTAGCCACGATGTCAGAGGCAAATCTTGGAATTTACCACTGTTCCACTGTTCTTCAAGGCAACATTCTTCTCGGTATTAATACTACTGTCCTGTGACGTAACATGATTTAGGAGGCCTTCATGGTCGAGCCAATCATCAAGCCAGAAGTTAACTCATATTTGGTGATTTCGCGGTTAAGAAATTTATTACTTCAGGATTCAATCGAGATGGAATTCTGCGGAGACATCGAATATCAATTTGGGTTGACATGGAGTCATTAAATAATCACACTACTTTTGAATATAAAAATGTATTGATCCAAAATCCTTCAACTCATCAAATTCCAATTTACCAAGTCCACTGAAACGCAACATTCATTCATACCGTCATAACTGAAGTAATACAGGGAAAAAAAGAGAAAAATTTGCAAGTTCTAGTCAAACAGTCCGAATCCCATGTCCTCATCACTCTCCTCTTCCTTCTCTTCCTTCTTCTCCTCCTTAGCAGGTGCTTCAGCTGCAGCAGCTGCACCACCACCAGCGCCTGCAGCCGCACCTCCTCCACCAGCAAAGAAAGCTCCACCGCCAACAGCACCCACAATCACCTGTTCCAAAAATTTATTCGAATTGCAAACCAAAAAAAATCAGTGTTTTCAGTTATAACGCATGGTTTGTGCTCTGCATTGACATCAACAAAAACAAGCATAGAAAAGCCATATCAGAAGGCTTACAGTATTCGTATTGGGTTAAATTCAAACACTAAAGTATGGTAAAGGCACATTACAATAATTAGAACGTGATAATGTAGACTCAAGTATGAAGTTATAAGATGAATTATGAGTAACAAATGAGAGCAAAAGGAATGGAATTCAATAAGAAAACAAATGCCAAATATGAAATTGAATAACACATGAGCAAATTACGCAATTTCGTTAACTATTTCAAACACTAGAAAACGGCAGATTGCATCCAAATAGTAATGGCGAAACAAGGCAGATCGCATCCAAATAGTAATGGGGTAACTATCTTGCAGCAAAGCAGGGACACCATACAATACTTTTTTGAACTATATTATACCTGCTCCACACACAATAATCTTTACAAATATTAATACTTCAATTAAGTTGATTTTGCAATCTCATCAGTTATTTCGTCTCATAGAGCTACACTAACACAACTTTTCTCAAAAAATGAAATAAGCATAAGATCAGTCTATTCAATTTGAAGATATAGCAGTAAGTAACAGATCACAGATTAAAAAAACAGGGGAGAAAGTAAATAAACCTGGAATACGGCAGAGGAAGGTGTGATATAAGAGAAAGAGGCCTGAACACCGCCGGAGCTGTCGGCGGAGAGAGCCGTTTGAACAAGCTTCCTCTGGAGCTCGAATGTCGAGGCAGCGGAGGCTTCGAGGTCGCCGGACAACTGCTTTGCGCTCCACTCGTCGCCCGAGTTTCTGCAGACGAAGGTGAATACTCCCATTGTTATCGTTTTTTAGGGTTTGTCAGTGCTACAAGTCGCTCGAAACTTTGGCACCGATGCGAATGAGGTTCGGCTCTTGCTGACTGTGTTTTATATGCATTTATATTATGCAGAGCTTGGGTTTGTCGAAAGGCAAAATGACCGTTTGATCCCTAAACTTGCATCAGAAATCACTTAAGCCCCTTAACTGAAGATGTAATCTACTAAGCCCCTCAATTTCAACTCCGACACTACTTTAAACACTTTTTCACAAACTACTTCAGTAAAACGCCATTTGATAGTTTTGTTTTTTAATTTTCTGAGAAAGTTCTAAGAAAAATGTTAAGAGTTTGTTTAGTTGAGAATTTTTTTTATTATTTTTAAGAAAATTAGAAAATAGAGATGAAAAAATGAAAAATTTGTTTAAAATTTTTTTATTAGCAAACATATTTTTTAAATATTTTTTATTTTTAAAAAATAAAAACAAAACAAAAAACAAAAAACTGCTTTCTAAACTAAACATAACATTAGTGTCTACTTTTATGCATTCATGTCTTGTTGAACCTAATCAATTAATCTACCTTTACGCATTCATGTCTTTTTGACCCAAAGAATGCTTGAGCTTGTAAAATTATTCCAACACTTTGAAGTTAAAATCATAAATTCATAAAAACTAAAAGGTTGAATAAGAACATTTCTAGCAAGCTAATGGGCACAAAAGTTGGCTTCCCTTCTCAAATGGCATGCTGAAAATTCTTGATTTTCGAAGAGGATTCATGGAATGTCACATACCAAAGTCTATTGTGATCACATCAGATAACTTTGTGCCACCCTCTTCCCCACAACAGGTTTTTTCAGATCATATCAGATAGCTTTTATAACATCCCACCAAAACAAACAGCTGAAATTAACAAGTCAAGCAACCTGCTGTGCAACAGTTCTGTGTTCCTATATCGAATAAGTTTATAAGGATGGAAAGGTTTATAAGGACCTGGTTACTTAAGTAACCTAAACTTGAACTTTTGTGTTTAGTGGTTTGAAACCCATTAGTTGTCAGATGTTGTTTAAAGACAGGTACGTGCTTATGCCAAGTCGTGACAATTATAGTATCAGAGTTATTCTGTCACAACCCGTGACCGACGTACGAGTCGAACCGTCTGTGGAAACCCGGTCCAGGTCGCACAAGCCTCAATGATACAGAAACTATACCAACCATTCATTTAACATTTTAATAAAACCATTTATGAGAAAACCATATATATAAAATAATATATATATCAAGTGACAAAATATATATGTATATATGTGAAATCAATACAAAACGAATAAAATCGTAAAACCTAAATACCTCAAGAAACCCAAAACCAGTTGACTCTGTAACCCAACATCATCTCGGTGCAGAGCTCTAAAACAAAGATGTAGCCCGACCAACAGGGCGCTACTAACCTAAAATATTTCGATGCCTCACTGGCTAAGATGCCAAAAGGTTACCGAGTTGAATCAACCTGTAAAATGGAAATAAGTCAACACAGAAAATAGAGGGGGTTAAACCTAGTGAGGGACAACACTCTAGATTGCCTCATACGTGCCTCACAAGACTGGTTTGAAAACCATTATAAAACTACAACATGCAGGTATATAAAAGGTATATATAAGTATACACCCTACGTACATAGTACAGTTCAGAAATCGTTTCGAAAATGTTTACACCCAAAGCAAACAAATGCGCATTGGTAAAATGATACTACTAGTATCTTAGTAAAAAATAATATATACGTATTATAGGACCGGTAACAATCATGGTGTGAAATGTGTCACTCAACCACCTCAATAAATGATTGTGGACTCTGCCACTAATCCAATAACAAATCATGTGCCGGGCAGGGACACATGACTATCGTTAACCCCGATAACTGAGTCATACAATACCTTGGTATACCAAAGGTTACGAACCCCGTACGTAGTGAAGGTGTCCCATAATAAAAAACAATTATCCAAAAACATAGCATGCACTTAGCATCAAAAACAGTAGAAAACATATATATAAATATATGTACATCAATCTTTCAAAAAACAAAGCAGTGAATATTTATTCATATAATCCAATTATTTAGTTAATCAATCCTTACATTAGTTCGGTTTCAAATATGTGTTAGACACATCAAAAACAATATACAGTTTTGAGACACAGCCTATGTGTCTGAAGCTTCCATCTACTCACTTGGATGTCCAACACTCTATGATCTAGTACCACTATCAGGTGGTTGATCCCGATGACAAGTGCATGAAGCTACAACAATATCCAAAACAATAACATATCAGAAAGAATAACGAATGAGGCACTGGTACTGTGACTGTACCGAAACTCGTGTACATGCATATGCAAATGCAAACCCTCAAGGTCGCTCAAAATATAATCCGAAAGTGAATCCGTCACTTTCAACCCAAAATTCAAAATTCACGTAAAATTACAGTTTGGTCCCCGACAGGTGTAAAATTACGTTTTAGTTCTCAAGACTCAAAAAATTGTAAAACAGATCCCGAGGTGTCTTGAGATTACTAACTCGCATTTCATAAGTCAAAATTCTCAAATTCTATCTCGAACTCTCTGAAATCGCGAATTAGTCTTTGACTCATAAAATTACAAGTCAGTCCCTATGATTCCAAAAATTTCAATGTATCCCTTAACTCTCTAAAATTTACAAATATATCTACGACAGAAAGTATTTGCAAAAACACCCAAAATCTGTCGCGACCGAAAATATTTGCAAAAAAGCCAAAATTATGCTCCGCTAGATACCCGATTAAATCGGACACACATCCCGATTCAAATTCATCCCCTGAACACGAATCCAACCTCAGAATTCACAATTAAACAACACAATTAACTCAAAATCACCAAAATTGAACCTAACCTTAATTCTTCCAAAAAGTCACCAAATCATATGAT
>CAODLS013246949.1:0-60451 GCA_948243855.1 Flueggea neowawraea | reverse complement strand
TATATGCTTTGTATTCAAAGATGAACTCTTGTTATGATTACATGGACATATTGGGTGACTAGTTGAGTTTACGTGATCTTCATTTGGTTTGCTATATGGATATGTTGAGAATGCCTATTGTTTATATGGAAATGAATGATTGTACATGGAAATTGATTATCAAATGTTTCTACATGTAGATGGATTACCAAATGTTTCACATGTTGATGCATTCACACTGGACTTAATAAGGGCGTTGTGACCATCATGCTTTTGTATTCGCAAATCATACAGGAGACCTTCGGGTCATATACATTGCTGGCCAGCCAATACAGGAGACCTTCGGGTCATACAGGAATCTCGGGGCGATACATGGCTTGCTTGGTCATAACATATAAGAAGGAATACAGTGGCATGTGCATATGTATGGCATAGTTAATCTATTGTTCATTAAATGTCTGTGTTTGGAATATGCATATGTATGACACAGTTAATCTATTATTTGATATATGTTTTTGGTTACTTGAGTTTGATCTACGATGATTTATATTCATTGAGTTACGACTCATATAAACCGCAAACATTTTTCAAGTTACCATTACTGATAGCATTTTTGTTTGTTTTGAGCCTGGAGTTTGTTGATAGCAGCATAAGTCACAGGTTCGCCAACTAGTGTTTTAGACTCCTTCCTCCTCAGCATTTACATATGTATAGCTAGTTGAGTTTTTTTGACTTATGCTTATAAAGTTTTGAAACTGGGTTGTATATATATGACTTATACGGAGGTATATGTTTATGTTTACATGGAAAAAATATATTATCTTGTTGGATTTCGATAATAGTATATGTTTATATGTGATTATATGAATGAAATTTTAAATGAAAATAAGTTATAGGGTGTTACATACACTATACTGTCTCATATTTAGATTTTAGGTTGGACAGAGCCTCTCCATTTATTTGGTTAAAGAAAAATAGTGCTAGCCCTATCAATTCTTGTCATATATTTTTTAAACGAAATATAATTTCATTAATCATATACTAATTAGAACCAATTGACATAGAATCAAAAGTCCAGTTCAAAAAAAAAAAAGATATAGAATCAAACGAAATAAGTGTCATAAATTGATTATTATTTACAAATTTCTAAAATGCAAGAGTGCAACGACAAACAAACTAATTATAACAAAAAAATAAAATTTCTAATAGAGAAAGATAAATTCACATTTTCAATAGAAAAAACAAACTAACACAATAACAGAAACAAGCTAAAATAAATAATTAACACTACTAACTCAACTGCATTGATCACAAAAAGCAGGCAAAGAGAGTGATAATTTGAGGAAATAGCGACTAATAGAGGATGTCAGTGGCAAAAATACCAACTCACATCCAAACGGAGGAGAACAACAATGAAGGTCATGACAATAACATCAAGAAGAGACCATCTATTCAAATATAAAACAATAGAGAAGATTTCTATTGAATATATCTTGGTTTATTGAAAAAAATAAAGCAAAATATTAGGAATACCAGGGTGAAGACTATTTAAGTTTTGTTTTTCTGTTAGGGTTTTCTCCAAAAACAATTCTCTTTTTATTTTTTATTCCAATTTGCATCATATTTTTAGTTTAGGGCTTGTTTAGGAAGGTGAGTATATTTTTTATATATATCTTTTATTTTCTTAAGTTTTGTAATAATTAATAATAATTGAATAGTAAAAAATTGAGATAAAACAATACATCTTTTAATAAAATAATACCATATATACTATCTTGCCAAACAAATTCTTATTTTTTTACTAATATCTAAGCAGTGACAATTATAAAAAAAATAATTAAATGCAAAAAATATTCTTCTAATGAAAAGTAAAAATTATTATTGATATTCCTTATTAATTAAAAAATATTTACTGTTAGTTCTTTTATTTTGTAATGTATTATAATTATTGTTGCTACCTCCGTGAAGTGTGAACAACAACAATCTGACGTTGAAAACGTTCTTCAAGAACTTTCAGTAAAATAAAGAAGAGCATGAGTGTTGCACAAAAATAATTCTTTAATACTTAGATTAATAAAGTGAAAGAGTTTATAAACAGTGTCAACGAACCTCAAGATTAATATAAGTGCATCATTTATAAAGTGCGGCGCAAAACTTGTTGATTAGATTAAGTGTTTTTGAATTTTAAATATACACTCATCATGTTTCTTTATCCGCATATGTTAAATATATCTTCTTCTTTTTTTTATCAAACGTGCACATAATATTAATCAAAACATGAGTACAAATTCCAACTCCTCCAAATAATAATCCATAACAACTCAGCCAAAAGGTTGAGTAACGGAGTCGCAAGGCCAAATCGAAATTGAAATCACAAGATACAGTCTTGAATAAACAAACAAAGCCTAAAAAGAGCAACACATTATCCAAATAGAGTTGAACAAAACAAATCCAAATAGAACAACCCCCTCTCACGGATCCACAACCTTTTTCTCGAACTCAATCAACATAGAGCTCAATGCCAGCCATGGCAGTTGGTTCTTCCTCCTCAATCGCTCCAAGAATGGACAGGCCAATTGACCCTGACGCATTGAAATACTATCGGCACTTTCTCTTGGTGTGCTCATCATCTTCATTGCTGGTAGACTTCTAAGTTGGTATAGGGTTCTTGCCCTAAGTAGGAACTTGACCAACCTCAATCAAACGAGAACCACTCGCTTGAAACCTATAAGCACTCTCATATGCAACAACCGTTCCTATAAAGGATGACCTTGCACTCTCATATTAATTCAAGCATAAATGGATAGCAAATTTATCCTACATCTACTTAATTATCGGTATACACTTTTTGTGTTTTGTGTAGGGTAAATAAGAATGCATGAGATGTGGGAGAAAAATTATGAAAAAGGCATGCCAATGAGTTTAAGAAAAGTTAAAATGATCGGAGAAAAAAGAAGAAAAATTAGCTTAAAAGGGTGCCATGGTCATTGCCACACCCTACGCCATGGCCATGGTGAAGCGTCACACCATGCACCACAGTTCCAAAAGCAAGCCACTTCTCAACATCATGACCATGGACACGGCCAAGCTCAACAACCACGACTAACCGTGGGCACGACTAAGCTCAACAACCACGTCCGTGGCCTTGACCATAGGTACAACCATGGTTCTAGAAGCAAGCCACAGTCATGGCTCCTGGAGGCTATAACTGTGGCCCTCCCAACCCAAAGAAAGAGAGAACTTAGGATGAGGACAAAGTTGTGGGGACTAAAGGCACATCAAGGGGCATTTTTGATAAAATGAATTGTAGGATTTTATGGGCATGTAAAGGGGTATAAATACTCCTTAAACTTACTCTTTTAGGATGATTCCTCATTCCACACAAAACTTCTCTTTGTTTTTAGATATAATTTTAGGTTAGGGTTTGAGGAAGAAAGGGAAGAGCTAGAAGGTTTTGGGCATCCCCTCTCAAAGTCGACATTGAAGAGGTGTTCTTGACATTCATCCTTCCTCTACTTCTTCATCCTTTTAGTTGGTGACAATTTTTTATTTTTATTTCTATTGTTGCTTTTCATTTATGTTAGTCATGGTAGCTTAGATTTATTGTTAGGACTCAGAGATGTAGACTATTGATGAATATTTGCTTATTAATGATTGCGTATTGTGTTTTATGTTCTATAGTTTGTTTTGTGCTTTGGATTTTATTGAATGACTTGTTTTGAATGACTATTGTTCTTGATCACCATGATGATAGTTGTGATAAATCTAGTTGAATGATCGAAATATGAAGGCTAGATGAGGTCCACAAGCATTAACCTTGTCTAGTTTAGGATAGACATATTCTATGTAGATAAGGTGTTCGATGAAATTCCTAAGAGGTTTAAAGAGTTTAGTTTAATTAGGTTTAACTGAAAGGATTGGCCTAATAAATATAGACATAACATAAATGAACTTGAAAGACATTTCAAGAAAGAAAAATGGAGAGAACACACAAAATCGCAAAAACCCCTTTCGTTAAAATAGCAAATATGAGTCTTAGTCGAGTCTCGAAAGTCCTAACGTTTTATCATTGATTTATCTACTTTCATTTTTAATTACTTGCTTTTATTAATTCCGTGTTTCTTAATCAAAACCCCCAAAAATCAAATCATGGAATTTATTGTTTTCTTTTACGAATTGATCATCATTAGTACTTATTCCCTTGGATTTGATATTCTTGGAATACTCATTGGTAAAATGCATCAACACCCTTGCGCTTACAGAGTTTCGATCAAAATTATCTTGAATCCAGTATTTCTCTGGCCTGGCAATCCTTCGTGATGGTGGAGCTCTAAAAGATGGACATAGTAGTGTTCGATCTTTTCCACGTTTAATGTTCCTGGGCCAGTGACCTCGTTGAGAAGATCACAAAACATTTCCACATGAACAAGTTTTCTATAAAAGAAACATAATTCTAGTAAACCTTAACATTTGAAATTTGCCCAAAACCAAACTCCCCTATTTCTCGTTAGTGTTTTCTTGCAATTGAGGGTGTTGTTAACACTGGGTACAACCTTTACTTGTAAATACTCTCTAAACACTTTGGTCTTGAGAAAGATCACATTCTAAGTATGCCCCTATGTATTTACCGAGTAATTTTGGCACCCCAACATTAAAGAAACCCATCGGAAGTTCGTGCACTTCAACCCAAAACTCAACAGTTTGAAGGTCTACCTACTGCCGATGTTGACCATTTGCTAATGGATTCAAAATTAACAGGTGATCACTTAAAGATCATAGACCTCCGTCGGCAACTCTTATAGACATTAATTCATCATCATATATATGAATTTTAGTATCATATTCCTCTTTAATTAATGGATATGCAAGCATAAATGTCTTCTAATATTTCTCATGACATGACTGTGAGGTTGGCAAAGAAGAAGTGTTTTGGTTAGAGTCCAAAAATTCTAAAGGGATTGTAATATGAGACTTAAGAGATAGTATGATAGGGGCGCAAGTGTTCAATATCTAGGAGGATTTTAAATTTATGCATGCACATAGTGAGATTCATGGCAATAAATAATAAGAGATGACAGTTGAAAGTGTTTCAAGGAAGATTGTAACAAGATTACAATCAGCTCAAATTGGGAGTGAATTGATAGGGCTGCCTTAAATGAAGAACCTAGTAGCAACAAAAGAGGACAAATCTCAATCCTAAGGTGACCTTTGAAAAGCAGAAAACAACCCATAAGGATGAGGGAAGTGTTGGCAACAACTAGCAAGCTCAACCTGAGGATGTTCATTAAGTGTTTGAGGAAATAACATAGCCTGGACCAGAAAGCCATTAACCTTTGGTTGCAATTCCAAGGCATAACAACAACTAAGAAAAATTAATACCAAGCCAGAAATCAGCTTTTGAATATACAACATGTGGAGCAACAAGGCTTAAAGTGGGCATAACGAGTTGAAACACAATAAATGCAAATCAATAGAGCTCAAAGGGATAGAGCTCAAACAAGAAGTGGATGGCCTACCTAAAATATGTAAGGAGCTGGTTAGTCTTTCTTTATTGGGATTGAACTTGAGTTGAATCAAATATGAGAGCCCTAGTCTTGTCCTTGGTCTAGTAATCTTGAATCTTGAAACAGAGGTTGTAACATTGTTTATGTTTGACATGTGGTGAGAACTGAGAAAGAAAAAAAAAAGAAAGAGAGATAAAGAGCAAGATCATTACACCTCATAAAGCTCTTAAAGAAAAAGCTTAATAATGAATCGAGTTCAGCAAGTGTACCCATGTTCATGAGGGGATGATTTCATTCATTCATTTAACTCACTCAACAATTACGTAAGAAAGAAACCTATATCTATAAAATTTTGTGATAAATTTCTCTTAATAACTCTTGAGTGTAATAAACACTATGTCGTATTTATCATGAATAATGAATACTTCTTTTGTTCCATAAAAATAGACAAGTTGATTTTTTCACACAATTTAAAGATTATAGTTGAGTTAGTGAGATGTATTAACTTTTGGAAACAATTTCTTATATACCCATCACAATTGTCCCACCAATTTCATGTATTGTATATGTAGTTAGTGTTTACACCAAAATACTTGCTTGGGCCCAACAGAGTCAAGTCCATGTACTAGAAATCAAACCCAAGCCTGGTGAGCCACGAGAATGAGTCCAAGTCTAGCGGGAGATGGTGGAGTTAGTTCTTCGCTAAGAATTGCTGAAATAGTGGAGATATTGTAGGGGAGAGAAGACAGTTAGTGGAATGAGAGCGACTAACAAATTTTTCGGGAGGAATTGGTGCATATGTTATCTGGGTTAGTTGGAAAGATGATCCAGTAGTAGTGAAGTAAGAGTCTATCCACTAGGTGGAACCAAGGAGGAGTCTCTCCAACAGTAAATCTTTCCAGCATAAATGGCTATAAAAGGCTTATTGGTTGCAGATTTTAGAACCCCTTCAAATTCATTACATTACATACCACTTGGTGTTTTATCTTTTTTGTCTTTAGTTTTAGCCCTCTTAGCCATTGTTCTGTTATTTTCTATGCTTTCCACTACACTTTTCTTCATTAATCAAAGTCTCTTCATCATTGTGTTTTGCGAATTGTTAGTAAGGAGCAAAGAAACATTAACAAGTTAAGTCCCTTCCTTGTTTTACAATCGTTTGAGATGAAGTTAGATTGAGTTGTTTTGATTTGGAAAAATCGAAAATTCCTTGGCACACTTGAAAAAGAAAAAGGGCAGCATTGTCCTTCCTTTAGCCAAAAAATAAGGAAACAATCCTCTAGCACGCTTGTTGGGACTCATACAATGATTAGGTGATGTCGTTGATATGAATATGAAAACCGCCAACTCAATTACTACTACCGGTTGGGAAAAAGAGGCTTTTGCAACAACAAATGCAAGATGAGCCAATGAAGAAGGGAATTCTCATTCCTATTCTTACTACAACTTTGCACATGTGAATTATCACACCGTGCAAAGCCCCCCACACAACTACAGGTTTGGGGACAACATGGGTAGAAGGAGTATCTTTACCCACCGCCTTAAGAATCTCATTACTACGACCGCCAATACCATGGTTGGTCTATAGAATCATTGGTTGGTCAAAAATTTTAGGATGCTGATCAATATTATGATTATATTGGAGAAGACCACCAACCCAAAGACTCAGTGGCAGTTACGATAGAACTGGAGAAGTTTTACGAGCTCTTTATAAGGGTTTTGAGGAATTCGCACAAGAAAGACTTGAGGAGTTCTATCAAAAGACCAAAAAAGATCTTGACATATTTATGGAAACACAGGTGAAACGAAAAAGTCCACTCTTACCTTTGAAAGGCTAAAGGATTTGGGGCGAGCCACCACAACAAAATCAAGTATTCCCCCTGAAAGAGGGTTTGTTGGCAACGAAGTACTTTAGTTCTTCTCTTACACTAGAAAGCAATAGCTCGGGGGCACCCTTTCCGTTCCTATGGATCCATAAGAGGCTCGAGCTAAATTGGTAGTGGAATTGAATGAAGGATTCGAGTTATCAAGGGAGTTTCATAATGAGGCTCAAGAAAATTGTGAGCGGACATACAAAATTATAGAGCAAAAGTATTCCCTCGTTGTAAGGAATTTGCCGCCTACTTTTCCAGAGGAGAATGATGCTGGAAAGTTATTGGGGGTGACGAGAAACTCCACTTGGGAAATTTTTTGGAGGAGCCCCTTGAAAATTATGCCTAGGTTCCCGAGGAGGAATTCAAGCTGAGAGAGTTGGAGGGATTGAACCCTTGACCTGTAAAACCTGAGCAAATATCATTTTTTGAAGAATCACCTGACAAAGAACGGTATGTAAGTTTATTTGTTAAAAGTTATTTTTGTTGGGTTTTGCTTCTTGTTCTTGTATGGAGTTTACAACCTAAGAGGAAGAAGCTTGGAGGATAAAGGAATGACACCTTCCCATTAAGTGGAGAGGACCCTTTAGGACTACATGTCCCACCAAAAGCCACAATCAGAAATCAAGCTTCATTCATTGCAAAATTGGTAGCTACAATCATACAGGGAATAAAGAAAATTGGTTGGCTTAGAAATGTTTCAAGGAGTCACCGATAGATGAAAAATTCACAAAGGAAGCAAGCTCATGTCACAAGGGGGAACTTCATGATAACAAGACTGTTAAGGAAAGTTGGTCTTACTTGAGAGCATTTGAACCTCACCTCATGATAGATCCAGGTTAATTCCTGTAGGGATAAGGTGGAATTGCCACCACCATAAGAAAAATGGTAGCAAATCAGAGGGAACTATTGAATAAATCCTGAGAAAACACAAAAACAAAAGAAGAGAAAAACAAAGAAAAGAAATGAATAAACTCAGTAGGCCTTCAGTTTGTTCCTTTTTAGTGAAGGGGACTTGGAGCCAAATGAACATTTTATCACCTGTTTCTTTTATCACCAAAATATTTGCTTGGCCCAATAGGCCAAGTCAAGCCCACGTACGGGGAATCAAACCCAAGCCCAGGGAGCCACAGAAATGAGTCTAAGTCTAGGGAGAGATGGTGAAGTTAATTCCCTGCTAAGAATTGTTGAAACAATGGAGATATTATAAGGGAGAGAGAAGGTAGTTAGTGGAATGAGAGGGAATAACAGATTTTTCCAGAGGAATTGGTGCATATGTTATCTAGGTTAGTTGGCAAGATGATACAGTAGCAATGAAGTACGAGTCTCTCCGCCAGGTGGAACCAAGGAGAAGTCCCTCCAACAGTAAATCTTTCCAGCGGAAATGGCTATAAAAGGATTGTTGGCTGCAAATTTTAGAACCCATTCACCTTTCATACATTACTCACCACTTGGTGTTTTATCTTTCCTGTCTTTAGTTTTAGCTTTCTTAGCCATTGTTCTTTTATTTTTTAAGCTTTCCACTACACTTTTCTTCATTAATCAAAGTCTCTTTATCATTGTGTTTTGTAAATTGTTTAGCAAGAAGCAAAGAACCATTAACAAATTAAGTCCCTTCCTTGTTTTACAATCATTTGCGATGAAGTTGGATTGAGTCTTTTTGATTTGGAAAAACTAAAAATTTCTTGGCACGCTCGAAAAATAAAAAGAATAGCATTATTCTTCCTTTAGCAAAAAAAAAAAAGGAAACAGTTAGTTAGGACTGTAATTGAGCCGAACTAAACTTTGGAGTGTTCAAACTTGGTTAGATTAAAAATTTTCGAGCTCGAGCTTGAACTAGAACTCTTTTTTGAGTTCAAAATCTTGTTCAAATTCGGTTGGTCATAAAACTCGCGAGCTTATCGAGCTCTACTCAACAAATGCTCAAATAAAATTGAAAATGACATTTGCTTATTCAAACTTGCCAAAAACTCTAAAAAGAATACAAACACGTTTAGATTAGTTTAATAAAATTATGTTGAGCATGAAGTTGTACTAAGAACTATTAGAAATTTCAATTTATTTCAAAAATTCAACATAATATTAGAATTTATACGAGCATAATTGTACTTTTATAAGTACAGTTGTTAGTACGAGTTTAGACTTTTATTGATGTGACCTAAATATTGAATATTATTCTAAACATAAATATATTTTTTATAATTTAATTTAAAACATATATATCTATATATACCATGTTCATATATATAAACAAGTTTGTTCATGAGCATGTTTATGAACACACAAACGAATTTATTCACGAGTTTTTCAAGTTGAGCTTTTAGGTGTTAAAATTCACCTCATTTATTAATTCGAACTTAAAATATTTTTCAAATTCTGCTCGTTTATTAACGAGTCGAATCATGAACGAGTTTTAACGAGTCAATTAATATATTCTCTGTGATTTCCCATTTGATTGATGTTAGTCTCTCAAATCTCAAATCCAAGCCGTCCATCATCTATCTCTTCGTCCACATTTATTATTCCCTTGTGAATTGTGATATTGCCTTGTCTTCTCCGCAAATCCATTTCTGGCCATTAATTATGCACCCAACAAATCCTACTTTTCTCATGAAAAACAAACCTCTACTTTTCTCCATTTTTTTCTTCTTAATTTGTTTTCAAATCTGATTTTAGATAGTTTATTATATTTACACAATAAATTAGGGGAAATTTTTTTCATTTTATTGTGGTAAACAAACATTTATATGATTTTCTTTCTTGTCTTTATGGTGAGCTTTGAATTTGAAATTTTCGGTACGAAGAGTAAGTTTGCGCCTAGATTAATAATCACACATGTTGAAATTGAGAACATGCCAAAATTTAAAATCACAACTTTTTTTTTAATTAGTACTTAGCACATTTGCTTGTTTTGATTTTAAATCATCAATAATTCTAATTCTAATTATATTTATGCAAGATTTTGGACATTTAATATGACATATTATAATTGAAAAAACTTAGATTTTTTATTCTTTATCATACAATTCGTCCAAATTTACTAAAAAAAAAACTTATGAAAAAATACGACTATTACTTAATTATCAAACATACTATTTAATTATAACCAATTAAATATGCATATTTTAGTTTTTTTTATTGATAAATCAGAATCAGATCTTCATTAAGAATTAAGACATCAAAGTAGTGACCTAAAAACAGGAAAAAAATTTGAGGCCGTAAGCGGTTTTCCGCACTTAAGTCTACGACATCAAAGAGTGAAAAAACAATAATTAAAAAATTTAGATACATATTTCAGCTTAGTAATTAGTATGAAATGCATCTCATATTAATATATCCAAATGAGAATTTCGAACCGGCCTATATACATGTAAATTACTGATCGATTAAATTACAATAAATATCACTCTCTTTAGAAACAACTTAGATTAAAATAAGACTTAGCCACAAAGGAAAAAGGATAAAAGAATCTATTGAAAGCATAGCATACTGCAGGCCACGTATTATTTCAGCATGCAAACTCTAAGATCAATGCATAAGAAAGAGCCAATTCGTGCAATGTGATAATAAAAGCATAAAGTAAGAAATCTCTTTAATATTTTTCTTTTAATAACTCATATTAAATTTGCTAAAGTTTGTTTCCATTATGGCTAGATATACAAAATTCAATCAGTAAATATGCAAAACAACCTTATTTTAAAACTTGACTACATTCGCAAGCAAAATTCAGTTAATGAGATCTAACATTATAGAAATTTATGAATCACAAAATTTATTAATAGGTTCGATAATTTAATTGGTGAATGATTCATTAAATGCATAAATCAAACTTATTTTTGAAAGAAACAAACCACTTCACACTTACTCTAACCTAGTTAAGTTGGCCGTCAGTATTACACTCCCTACCAATCCAACCCAGGTAGGCAAACCTCGACCGGCAGAGGAGGGATAATGAATTTTATTAATCGACGAGGAATGAGGTACACCCTACGCATCCAAATACAAAAGATTATAGAGTCTCGAAAGAGCTTGTAGTTAAATACTCGACTTGATCCAATTATAATTTATTTCAAGCATATATATATATATATTATTTTTAAATATATTAGAATCTTAAAAAAATGTAACAATCTACATTTTTATTGTACAAATTACTAAATTTATTAATTCACATTCTATCGCCACAATTTATCTATTATAAACAAATAGGAGCGCTATCTTGGCAAAGAAAAAAGACCGTTATCTTTAAACAAACAACTATATAAGTCTATTCATAAAAAAAAACAAACCCTGTAATCTTTGTCGCACAGTAAGTATTATTGTGGTGAAATTCCACCCGTTACGTCCTAGGGACGTGGGGTTCAAGCAGTACCAGGGGGAGGGGGGTAATTGAGTATCGTTGTATTCGATTGAAAAAAACAACAGGGAAACCATCTTCTATGCGAGTATTCTCTGGCATACAAGCGTTGCCGTCCCTCTCCCCAGTCGCCGGCATATTTATATGTATTATTATAATATACATCAAAAAATACAACACGTCACGGTTGGTCATGCGGTCTAATCGATAAAAAAAGCTAGAGCATTATTAGTACAACAGACGCAGAGTATAGTATAGAAGTGTATGGTTAAAGATAAGAAAAACAAAGAGAAAATTAAAAGAAAAAAGCTGATAAAGTGTTGTGGGACACATAGAACGTCTCTTCCATTCTTTCTCTTCTAAATATGCCTTTCTTTGGCTCTTTTTGCTTTCTATGCCCTACTCAACAACAACAGTGCTGCAGCTTGTGAGAGGATAAAGAGATAGCCCTGGCTAGTTTTTGATGGATACCAGAATTAAAGAGATTGCTATTTTGCTTTCATATTTGCTAGGTTTTGTTTGAGTGGGCTTTATTCAAAGCCAACAAATTGGTACCATATATTTTCCTACTTGCCATACATAATTTCTTCAAGTCAACTTAGCAAATCATATTTATCTTGAAAAATTTGACCAACTAAGTTGCATGAGTAACTCATCTATTTTGCAAGCAAGTCCCTCTAGCAGTCTAACGGCTAGTTTATCCACTTCAATGGTCATTTGCTCCAAAAGAACTATAAATACATCAAGATAATGCTAAGAAAGGTGGGATGATCATATGCTATCATGATTCAAACACTTCCATCATTCTCTTCATCCCAAATCACTTTGAGTGGAAAAGATTTGTTGTTAATCTTGAAAATAATATTGTAAAAACTTTAGAGGTGTGAGTCTTGAGTAAAATCAACCTTGTGTAGTTTTTAGAGGTGTGAGTCAAAATCAACTTTATTGTAAGACTTTATTGGATTGAGCCAGAATAAATCATCAAAGTTAATGGATTGAAAAAATCCTAAATGAAGAACTTAGGTAATGGATGTATGCATAGTTTGGCTGAACCATAATAAATTACTTATGTTGTTTCTTCTCTTCTCTACAAGCTTCTGCACCCACTCTAACACTAGTTCCTTGGGATCGCTTTGACTCGCGTAAGCTAGTAATTCAACAGAATGCCAGTGTTTTTTTACTGAGTGAACAAATTGTACCTTTAAGTGAGTTTTGGTGTGCTATTTATAAAGTGAGTTTAAGGTTGGATGAACCTTACTCTTTTAAAATTTAATCGTAAAATTTCCTCATCGAGTTATGTTATCTATATATTGAAATCAGACATGTATTTATGGTGCATCTTTTCAAAATATGAACTTAAACTGTCGAACTTCAGCTCTTATAGGCCACATGCATTAAGGTCTATCTTTATTGGGTTCAGTAGGTTTAATGGGCCTCAGGTTCAAGTCATATTTTTCATGACCCGAGTCTATAGGAGCCTAACTCATCTCGCACAAGCCTCAGAGATACAGATATTCTACCCAGACAATCATTTATCAAAACATTTATTTGAAAAATACGATATAAGAAAATAGCATAAATATAATACTATCAAAATAACATATAAGTTATAATATGATCAAAATCCAAATATAAAAGTATAGCCCAATATCCCCACAAAACTCGGCATGGAACTCTAACAATAAAATACAAAGGTATAGCCCGAACGAGGGCACTCACTAAATATCAAGAATGTCTCATTGGTGATGGGGTGCTGAATAGATGTTGAGCGTCAAAATATATCTGTCAGACATGCAAAGAAAATAGACAGAAATAAAATGGAGGTCAGGACCCAGTGAGAAAATAGTACTCCAGATTGCCTCATATGTGCATCACAAAGACAGTTTTGAAAATCGTTCAAAAGATACCGCACATGTATATACTGATATAATATATATACACACTACATATGTAGTAACTTTTAGAAAACGTTTTATCAAAATGTTCGCATACAGAGCATACAACATGCATTCAAACAGTATCAGAGTATATATATATATGATACTAGAACATAATGTACAGAACAGTATTGTGGACTCAGCCACTAGACAGAACAGAGCATATATATGGCCGAATACATGGCTACCACTTTACCCCGGGAACTAGGGTTTTCACAGAGCATTGATATATCAAAGGTTACGTACCTCTTAACTAGGTATCCCGTATCATAATATATTATTTATAATAATATAACAGACAGTCATGCAGAACAAATTTCTATATTTTCAGAAAACACATATATATACCAATATATATATATATATATATATTAGCAGAGTAAAAACGTTAGTTATTATAAACCACATACATCCAATTAATAATTAGCCAAATAATTATTAGTCAGATTTCATGTCATATCCCGACACATAAAAAACGATATAAGTAGGAAGATACAGCATATGTGTTTGAAACTGCCATTTCACTCACGTGGAATCCAAACCAAAGGATCCAGTCAGGCACCACTGGTAGGTGGCTGGTCGTGCTGGCAAACACAGGAAGCTGGAACAGATATATCGATAACAAATATTAAAAAAATGATGTTGGTATTGTGGAAGTACCGAATGAATGATATACATATACAGAAACTCAGAAATGCTGAAACTCTATCCTGAATGATAAACAATCATTCGCAACCCCAAAATTCAAAGCCTACGTAAAATTACAGTTTGGTCCTCAACCAATGTAAAATTATGTTTTAGTCCTCTAGACTTAGTTAAGTTCTAAATAGTCCTCTAAGTACTCTGGAATTTCTAACTAGTCGTCAAAGTAGTTAGAATTCTCAAACTAATCTCCTAATACTAAGAGATACAAGGATGTGCAAAATTACACATTTGGTCCCTCCACACAAAGCCTCACTCGAGTAACCCAAAGGGCTTACTTTGGGTTACTCGAGTGACACCAACAACAACTTACTCGAGCAAGCCAGGCGAGCTTACTCGAGTAACCAGTGTTCATCACTTACTCGAATGAGCCAACCCTGCCCAGATCATACCCAACTCAATAAATCCTCGATTTTATCGATGGAAATCAATACTCAACACCCACATTGACTCGAATCAAGCCCCTAAACTCAAATCTAGAGTCAAAATCATCAACATAACTCGAAAACACTCTAAATCGATCCAAAACGAATGCGTTTGAAACCCATTCACTAACATGTTCGATTTATATGAATCCAAGCCTACATTATGTGTTAATGAACTCCTAAAGTCCTGAAATCATAACCCTTAACACCCATGCTAACAGAAACAATCTACATCTGAACTAAAAGCATTTGTTCAAACCCTAGAATGAACATTCATGCAAAATGAAGGAAAATGAAAGAATGAGAGGTAGAGAGACGTAATCTTACCTCAAGAGACGTCTAGGAAGGAACGAGATCCAACCGAAATGGCTTCTGGACGGAATATGAGTGTTTTGGGTAAGAGGAGACGAAATAAGACCGAAGAAGTCGGGTGGGAGTATATATAGACCCCTACCGAAAACGAAACCGTTTTACGCACTCGGTGCACATCTCACTCGAGTGACACACCCCTCACTCGAGTAACACAAATGGTTACTTAAGTAACGCATTCCCAAGTGTTCATCATGTTCATCCCGAAACAAGGCTTACTCGAGTAACCAAGTGGTTTACTCGAGTAATGCATGCCTTATTTCACTCGAGAAAAACCTAATAGCTTACTCGAGTAATCCATGGTCCATATTACTCGAGTAACACACCAAAGCTTACTCGAGTAATACCTCTCAATACCATAAGTCACCCACTCGACACTCCAATCGATCGAGATCGATTCGGGAAGGAACCAAAAGCTATAGAGAGCTACATCGAAATCCAATGGGATATTACAATATTTGTCCATGTTATGCTTTTAAGTTGGTGACAATACTCTTCCATAATACATTTTTAATGCGTCCCTTGTGTTGCATAAGGATGTAGGTTCACACTATGGTGAATGCAATTATGCAAACCAGATGTTTTTCCTAATAGGCCAATTCTTATGGATGATGATCCAGATTCTATGATGTTTGTGGACTCACCATCATCTTCCCAAGGAGACTTGCCACCACTTTGGGCCTTTGTGGTGAGTGTCCTTTATACAAGGGCTTGACTAGCCTTCAAATGAGTTGAAACTGTTAGACCTGCCCAGGGGACGTGGATCTATAATCGATTCCTTTTTTTATTAAAAGAAGAATTTTTTAAGATAAAATTAAATCTAAATTCAAAATTTCATCAAAGACAATTTATTTAAATTTCATATAGCTCAATTTAAGTGATAATGACTTGAAAAATTATTAGATTATGCTTAGTGTTGTGATTTGAGAAACTGTTTGTTGATAAGATGCCTTGAATTTGGTGACTAATTCAAAGTCACATTGATGGCTAAATTGTTCACATTTGATTGTCAACAAAAGTGGCTATAGTTAGTGATAAATCTTATCTTATCTTCAAAATATGATTGGCAATTAGTTTCCATTTGGTTGGCATTTGTTGGCACATTTCATTGTCAACATTTGTGGCTTAATGTCAACAATTGATGGCCACTTGAAGTCTATATAAGGCAAGTCATATAATCAATTTGTGATGGTGGAAAGAGAGAAAATTGTGAGCCAATTTTGTTGAGAGAAAATTGTGAGTAAGTTCACCATTCTAAAGTGAATTTTGAGGGAGGATTGTTTTGAGAGATTGAGTGTATTGGCTCAAACCAATTTTGTAAACACTCTTTATACATTTCCTCTATAGTGAAATTTTGTTTGCCTCTGTCCGTGGACGTAGGCTTTAAGCCCAGCCACATAAATTTGTTGTTTTTTTTTTCTATCGTACTTTATTGTCTTATAGTTATTACTCGTCAATCTACGATCTTATTCGATTTATTCCCAAAAAACTAGTATCAGAGCTTTTGAGGATCATTTTGTTTGATCGAGATGTCGATAATGAAGTTTGATATTGAGAAGTTTGACGGAAACAACAGTTTCAGCCTATGGCAAGTTCGAATGTTTGCCATTCTAACCCAAAATGGCTTGAAGAAAGCATTATTGGGGAAAGCCAAGAAGCCCACCAGAATGAGGGATGAAGATTGGGATGACTTGGATTACAAGGCTCTGAATGCAATCTAACTGAGTCTTTCAAATGATGTCTTGCAACAAGTTCTGTCAAAAAAGACTTTTGCAGACTTATGGGTCAGGCTCGAGGAGTTGTATTTGACTAAGGTTCCTATCTCAAGTCCTATATCATTGAGTTTATTTCCATTATTAATGATTTGAAAAATCTTGATGTTGTTATTGAATCTAAAGATTAAGCTCTCTTGTTATTATGTTCATTACCACAGTCATTTAAAATTTTAGAGACACTTTAATTTATGGTAGAGAAGAACTAAATTTTGATGATGTGATATATTCCTTTATGAGTAAGGAAAAACTGGATAATGAAGTTTTGTCTAGTAATCATGATGATCAAGGCTCCAGTCTTATTGCAAGAGGCAGATCCAATGACAGAGGCTTTGATGGTGTCAAGAATAGAGGAAAATTCAAAGTCAAGAGGAAAGCACAAAAAATTGACTTGCAATTATTGCAAGAAGAAGAGAGATATCGTAGCAGAATGTTACAAGCTGCAAAATAAAAACAAGAATGGAAAGCAAAATGACAAGGGCAACCAGAAGGAAGATACAACCAATGTTGATGTAGCAGAGGAAAAGGATCTTGATGTTCTATTTGCAACCAGTGACAAGTCCCAATCTATTAATGAGTGGATTCTTGATTCTGGATGTTCTTATAATATATGCCCCAACAGATTCGTTCTCCACATATGATCCTATTGAAGGTGGAGTTATTCTACTGGTCAATAATGCCATTTGTAGATCTGTTGGCATAGACACAATCAAAATAAAGATGCATGACGGAGTTGTCAGGACATTGACTGATGTTAGACATGCACCTGATTTGAAGAAAAATCTTATTTCTTTGGGAGTTCTGGATGCTAATGGTTGCGAATTTGTGATTGAGTATGAGAACATAAAAATTTTCTGTTGTGCTATTTTTCTCATGAAAGGAAAGAAATCTGGCAGTCTATACACCTTATAGGGGTCAACAGTTACAGGCTCTACATCAGTATCCTCATCCATTTCAGATTCTGATTCTACCAAGTTGTGGCATATGCGCCTACGACATATGAGTGAGCAAGGATTAGCTATGCTCAGCAAAAGAGGTCTTCTGACTGGAAGACAGATTGGGAAGTTGGATTTTTGTGAGCATTGTGTTTTTGAGAAGCTGAAAAGAGTTAGCTTTGGTATTGCAATTCACAAAACCAAAGGTACTCTTGATTATATTCATTCTGATTTATGGGAGCCTTCCCGTGAAATTTCCAAAGGAGAAGCCAGATACTTGCTAACAATTATTGATGATTTTTCTAGAAATACTTGGGTATATTTTCTCAGGCACAAGAATGGGGTGTTTGTCACTTTCAAGCAATGGAGAAATTTATTGGAGAAGCAGACTGGGAAGCAAGTCAAGAGACTCAGAACTGATAATGGTCTTGCGTTTTGTAATTCGGAGTTTAATAAATTCTGCAAAGATGAAGGCATCGACAAACATCGGACGGTGAGAAATACACCACAACAGAATGGTATTGCAGAAAGGATGAATCGAACACTGTTAGAAAGAGCTCGATGTGTGCTTTCCAATGCAAGTCTTGGCAAGGAATTTTGGACAGAAGAGGTCACATTTGGCATGTCATTTGGTGAATCATTCTCCTCACAGATCATTTGATCTTAAGACACCTGAAGATGTATAGTCAGGTAGTATGCTCATGTGAAGGAAAAATGGAGCCTAGGAAAAATAAATATATTTTTCTTGGTTATGCTCCTGGTGTTAAAGGATTTCACTTATGGTGTCCTAGTACTTATAAATTTATGATTAGCAGAGATGTTACTTTTGATGAATCTTCTATGCTTCACCCTAGAAAATAATTGCATGTTCAGTGTGATACAGGAAAGGAGAATGCACAAGAGAAGATAGAGCTTGATATTGGTACCTCATCATCTAAAAATACTAATCCAGTTCAGTCAGAAAGCTCCTCTGCAAATGGAGAAATACACCAAGAAGTTCAACATCAAACTACAGCCGGTGGTAGATAAAGCAGACAGATAAAGCCACCTCAAAGATATGGTTTTGAAGATATGCTTGCTTATGCATTAAATGTTGCAAAACTATTGATGTTGTCGATCCAACCTCATACTTTGAGGTTATCAGTTCAGTTGATTCAGACAAATGGGTCGTTGCGATGCAAGAAGAGGTGGAATCTCTAAAGAAAAATGACATCTGGAAATTGGTTGAGCCATCCAATGGTAAGAAAATTATTGGTTGTAAATGGATATTTAAAAAGAAGGAAGAAGTCATAGGAGTTGAAGATACCAAGTATAAAGCACTATTGGTAGCGAAAGGGTACAACCAGGTGGAGGGAGTAGATTTTAATGATGTTTTCTCCCTAGTTGTTAGACATACTTCTATTCGTGTCTTACTTGCTTTAGTTGTTATGCATAATTTTGAGTTGGAACAACTTGATGTAAAAACAACATTTGTTCATTGTGATCTTGATGAATAGATTTATATGCAGCAACCAAAAGGTTTTGAGGTTGAAGGAAAGGAAGATCATGTTTCCCTTTTAAAGAAATCCTTGTATGGACTCAAGCAGCCAGTGGTATCAGGGGTTTGACTATTTTATGCTGCGTATTGAATTTTCTAGATGCAATTATGATAGTTGTGCCTATTATAAAAGACTTGATGATGTCACTTTCATATATTTGTTGCTATATGTTGATGATATGTTGATTACAACAAAGAATATGTGTGAAATTAATAGATTGAAATCTCAACTAAGTGATGAGTTTAAGATGAAAGATCTAGGTGCAGCAAAAACAATTTTGGGAATAGAGATCAACAGAGATAGAGGTGTAGGTGATTTGGACAGGAGAAGATCACTTATAGGTTATATATTTACAGTTGGGAGTTGTGCAGTAAGTTGGAAGGCTACATTATAATTGAAAATTGCATTGTCTACTACAGAGGCATAATTTATGGTTGTTACAGAAAATTTCAAAGAAGCCATTTGGTTAAGAGGTATACTTAATGAACTATGTTTGGAAACAAATAAGATTGCAATTTATTGTAACAGTCAGAGTGTTATACATTTGACAATGGATCAGATGTATCATGGGAGAACTAAACACATTGATGTGAAGTATCACTTCATTCGGGATATTGTGGCTCAAGGTGATGTTATTGCAAGAAAGATTAGCACTCTGAATAATCGGCTAATATGTTGACAAAATCTCCTCCCATTGCCAAATTCACTAACTGCATAGACTTGGTCGGTGTTGTACAACGTTCTCAGTAGACCCTTTGGAGTTATTTGGAAGAGGTTAAAGCTTTTATTTTAACTATTGTCAAATTCAAGTCAAGGTGGAGATTTTTTAATAAGATGCCTTGAATTTTAGTCACATTGATGGCTACATTGTTTACATTTGATTGTCAACAAAAGTGGCTATATTTAGTGATAAATCTTATCTTATCTTATCTTCAAAATGTGGTTGGCACTTAGTTGGCATTTGGTTTCCATTTGTTGGCACATTTCATTATTAACATTTGTGGCTTAATGTCAACAATTGATGGCCACTTGAAGTCTATATAAGGCAAGCCATAGAATCAATTTGTGATGGTGGAAAGAGAGAAAATTGTGAGCCAATTTTGTTGAGAGAAAATTGTGAGTAAGTTCACCAATCCAAAGTGAATTTTGAGGGAGGATTGTTTTGAGAGATTAAGTGTATTGGCTCAAGCTAATTTTGTAAACACTTTTTGTACATTCCCTCTATAGTGAAATTTTGTTTGCCCCTGCCCGTGGGCGTAGGCTTTAAGCTGAACCATGTAAATTTGTCTTCTCTTTTCTAATTACTTTATTGTTATTTGGTTATTACTCGATCAATCTACGATCCTATCTTGATCCCGATTTATTTTCAACAGATCTAATTTCATCTCTCAGATCTTTGTTAAACCTTCAATCTTAATTAATCGTTTGCTTGGTGGCTATCGCAAGTATCTCTTCTATTCTGGTTTTGTACCTTGAAATTGATGTTGATTTCAGTTTGGTATTTTTTTTGTAAGGAGGAACCACCGAACCAGTGTCCTTTGGACACCAGGCTGGGTAAACCCTGGGGAAGCTAGCCCCGTCCCAGCCTAGGGGCTTCCCACTCAATCCGGGCTTATGATGCGGGTCAGCAATATAGGCCTCCAGGTCCAGAGAAAATGAGGCGTAAGTCAAGGGGGGCCAGAGAGCAACTCACTTCGAACTCGCGCCTCCCCATGCCACACTCACTGCCTTGTCACTCCTTCTACCCGTGCTGGGTTCAATTTGGTATTTTGAAACGACTGATGTTGAGTTTAAAACAATTTCGGTTTCAATTTTGCTACAATTTTTAGTGTTAAGTTTAAACTAATTTTGATTTTAATATTATATCTTTAAACGATTCTTGTTTCATGCCTATAGTGGGTGTTGGATGTGAAACAATTCTAGTTTTCTTCCTTCCTTTATTTTTTCTTTTTGCGTGTATCTGTTTTGATTGGTAAGTAATGGTGATGTAAGCTAGTGAAATTATTTGAATTGAAGAGAAATAATAGAGGTAAAATAATCTTAAAATTTTAATAAACGATGGATCCGTGTACTACATTAGCAAATTCAACATGAAAAGTTAACTAATAAAATTAAATTCCAGGGATGAGAGAGGGGAGTTTCAAAATATTAAGGACAAAATTTTGCCCTTATTTTTAAGTTAAAGCCAAGATGAAATAGCCATGGCCCATTAGAGATTGGCTGAAATTAGGGGTGTAAGGTATAACCGCTAGACTGCAAAATACTGTCCAATTTGCTCACAATCGCACAACAATTTGTGGTCTTTTAACAATTTAGATTGGTTGCGGATCTTAATATTATAAATTTGCTAATTTACGATTCGATCACGATTAATAATATATTAAAACACTAAAACTAAATCGCAACTGGGTAACTACTAGTGTGTGTGTGTGTATATATATATATTGAAGTTATTCTAGATTATGTGTATTTTTTTAAGTCTTTTTGTAGTTGAAAATATATATTTTGGATGTTAACAATAGGTATACAATAATATTAGTTAGATGTTAATTGACAGATGATTAAAAAGTTTCAAAGTTATACTTATTTTGGCAGGGCAATTGATAAACACTAATGTATTTTAATGCAACATTTCTTATTTTTTAGGCAACTTCCATATTCTGAAGACATAAAAATTCTAATGAAGCTATATTAAGGTCATTTTTCAATGTTGTTATTTATTTTACTTTGTTTAGTTGTTTAATTTTTTTATACATCTAATATAATATAAACCGCAAAAACCCGACAAAACCACACCGCAACCACTAGTTAGATTTAGCGGATTTAACTGCACTAATGGTTTAACTGTGGTTTTAATTTTTTCAAACTGTAATTTGAGATGTGATTTGGTCTGAAGACTTAAAACTGACCAAATCGCACCATTTACATCCCTAGCTGAAATAATAAAGTTTCTTCCCATCATTTTATTGAGTTAATCATGTGAGCTCTCATAATTAAAATATCAAATTTGACAAATAGAACAACATGTTTTTAATTTCTTAAAATAGAAACACAATCAAACTTTTTTCTTCGCAAATGTCACATTTTCGAAACTAAATCTCGAAAATGTCAGATTCAATCAGATAAAACTGAATTTCTCTCCTTCATTTTCTCACTTTTTTCTCTATCCTCGTTTCTCTCTCTATGGCTGGTTCTCTCCTAACCCATCTCCTCTCTTATCTATCACTTTCTCTCACTTCGTCATCTCTTCTTCTTTTTTTTCTTCTTCTTTCTTCTTCTTCTTCTTCTTTCTTCTTCTTCTTCTTCTTCTTCTTCTTCTTCTTCTTCTTCTTCTTCTTCCATCCTCCGCTACTTCTTCTCCTCCATCATCACACCGTCTTTTCCTCCACAACCTCCTCCTCTTCTGCCTGTGTTCGTCATGTCTTCTCTTTCTCCATGCCTCTTCTTCCTCTGCCTGTGATGCGAAACCACAGAGAGAGAGAGAGAGAGAGAGAGAAAGAAAGAGTTGCCACGACATTAACTTGAGATCTCGATGCGAATGACTCTCACGATCACCCCGGAGATTATACACCATAGAAGTCAGAGATTTTTCTCCTCATTTCTCGAGCTCTCAACCAAACACCATGTAGACAAAGATCTCCGCCGTCAAAGCTTATGATGCAAGGAAGAGATCGAGATCGCCGATTGAGTTTATAATAGTTCAGTTATGGCGGCGACATCAATAAAAGTATCAAAACCCTAACTGCACTGAAAGTGTGCATGTGAAAAAACATGCTATCAGTCCCTAAACTTGTAAAGTTCCAATACTAGTCCCTTGTCGTTCGGAATTATAAAATTAGCTCTAAAGTTGGGAAATACACACATTTGTAATCACTTGTACATATTTTGTATGTTTGATTTGATTTTTTTTTTGTTTTTATTTGCTTGTTTGAATACCTTTGGAACCCTTTGAACATCTTTGGACACCTGTGGACATTTTTGAATACATTTGGACACCTAAATTTCATGTTGTGTACACCTTTGTACACGTAAATTTCAGGCTGTGTAAATTTATAAATATTCACTGGCAAACAACTGTGTATACCTGTATACATCAATAAATTAGCTTAATTTAAAATCATCAAATGAAAATTCATTAAATCATTTTTTTTTATAAAAAATTGTGAACTCCCTTTACCTGCGTAGACCATGGTAGACCTTTTGGAAAAATCATATATTTATTTTGGCCGAAAATCTTTTTTTTTTGCAAAAAAAATAATTTCTTGCAAAAATATCGTTATTTCTCTCTAAAATAGCATTTTTGAGATTGTGTTTATTTTTTTGGCATTTTTTATAGTTGGAAACTTGGATGACATTTGTTAAATTCAGTAATTATTTTTCTAATGAAAGTACGATTTTGCCCATTTTATTTTTATTTTTTTGTCTTTTATTTCATTTTATGAAATATAATTTTCAAAAGAATTGGTTTATGTAAAAACCATATAAATGTCTTTTACTTTTTTATTAAAGGATACATATGTTCCCAAATAAGCATATTGCATTTTCCATATTTTATTTTATTAATTTTCATTTATTAAAATTTAAATTGATCAGTATAGTTTGGAGAATAAAAGTTTTGGTATTATTTTCTGCACCTTTCGTTTTATGATATAGTTACATACAACATTGTTCACGTAATGTCAAAAGAGTTTATCTACAATTTTTTTTAAAATAAACTAAAATTCATTAAAAAAACAAAAGAAAATACAGTATTATTTCACTAAAAAATGATGAGTTTAATTCTCGATTAAAGTAAATAAAATTACTTATCAAAAAAGAAAAAAACTTGTTTGACCTTTAAAGAAAATAATATATTATATGGTGTTTATTTGAAATATTATATATTTGATATTATTTAATTATATATATTATAAATTTTTCTTTTTTATAACATAATTGATTTAATTTAGTAGCTTATAATTTATTTTTCGTATTTTAAATTTATCTATCACAAACAAAATCCCCATATATATATGACTTAAAACTTCTCCAATTAGAAAAAAAATTAAGAAATGGAATTCATTAAAGTCTGAGCCATTCTTTAAAAAAATCCTTTCAAAAAACAACTGCAGAAGCTATGCCGGTAATGGCTACTACTCGTCTCAATCGCTCCTCCTTGCCCCAGAAAAAGCATCCCACAATCCTAACCAACTGTTAACGAACTCTCTCTCCTTTCCCGCCAAAACCCAAATGCTCTCCTGTTCACTTCTTCAAACCCCACCACCATCACCATACATAACCCACTTCACAAACCAAACTTCCCGACCCAATCCTCTCGCAAAGTCTCTCAATTTCTCTCCATACCCATTTCAGAGCAAAACCCTTTGTGGGTATCTTTCGGTTTAGGGTAATTCGTCCGTTTCTGCTTCTCTTCACGATGATTTCGATGAGGAATTGGACCGGCTTCTTGCTCTGTTGCCGGAGGCTATGAGCAGGAAAGTTAGTGAGCATGAGGAGTTGCGTGATTTGGTTGAGGTGGTTATGGATTTGGGTCGGAAGCCACTCGCTAGGTTTCCTTCCGGAGACTTTGTTTTGTCGGATTGTCCCATTACGCTCCAGGATATCGAACATGCTACTTCTCAGGTTTTAGTTTGATGGTATCGTAGAGTTTTTGATACATTTGTGCTTTGTGATTTTAGGTTTTCTATAACTTTTTTTTCCCTTCCTTGTAATGTTTGAATTCAGTGGTTGCTTTTTGTTTGACATTGTTGATTTTTTTTATTGTTTATGACAGTTTTAGTGATTGAATTTGAATAATAGTTTTAAAGAGTGGAATTTTTGCATAGGCTTCTGAAATCTGATTTGTTGGTCTCTATGGTAGGAGATGTAAAAGAGATATACCTTCTTTTTTTTTTTTTTTTGTGGTTCTTATATGCATGTACAGTTTGCATGTTTGATTTGGGATGTTAACTTCACTTATTTTTGGATTTAATTGACTTCGTTTCGATTTTATTAACAAAAACACAAATAAGGAGAGAAAAGAGGAAATGGGAGAAGCTTTCCACTTACTGTAAATGCTTATTTTGCAGGTTGGTGACTTTGCCGTTGATAATCGGGCGGGTATTAGTCGAACATTGCACCGTATCAGTGCCATTAGAAATCGTAAGGGTCAGATTATTGGTTTAACATGTCGTGTTGGCCGAGCAATACCTGGCAGTGCTATGTTGAGAGATTTGGTTCAGGAAGGGGCTTCATTGTTACTTATTGGACCTCCAGGGGTAGGAAAGACTACTATCATCAGGTAAGCTGTTCTTACTCTTGATATGCCTCACAAATGCAAAAGTTAATTACCTGAGGGATGAAAAAGTTTATTACTCAATTATGTTAGTATTTTGATTTTCTTCCTGTACTCGAGTATGTTAGTATTTTGATTTTCTTCCTGCAAACCACATACAGTACCATTTTAGAAGATGAGGCTTGAGAACAGAGTTTGACCCTGTAGCATTTTAAAAATTCTTTTATCTTTTTTGTTGTTCATCTATGTTAATTGACTTCTAGAATGTACTACCATGCTTCACAGAGAAATTGCCAGAATGCTCTCCAATGATTACAAGAAAAGAGTGATGATTGTCGATACCTCCAATGAGATTGGTGGGGATGGAGATATACCTCATGCAGGTATTGGTAATGCTTGCAGGATGCAAGTCCCTAATTTTGATATGCAGCATAAGGTTGTGCAAAGTTCCATTTGTTCTGTTTGGTCATGTTTACAGACTGATAGATTTCAAATTTTAATAAGATGAGAATTAATTAACTTGAATGTGATTTGTCTGAAGGTTTCTTCAATTATATTTGATGCAAAAAAAAAATTATACGTGATTCAAACTAGAAAATAACGGTATTTTCTTATCTGTTAAAATACCACTACTACATGAGCAACTTAATGTGCTTATGGAGGGTTAGCACATTATTGTTACTCTTTCTGTAAATAATGCTTAAAACCAACTTATTATATTGGTTTGAGTTCCTTTCAATATTATTATTTTGTTTCTCTTTCTGCACTACGAGGTGTTTGATTTGTTTTTATTTTACCTTTTTTTTTCTCATTATTTGCCTTGGTGCTCATGTTTAATTTCTTTTTTTTCTTTCAGGTATTAATAGAAGCAGTAGAAAATCATATGCCTCAAGTGATTGTCATTGATGAAATTGGCACAAAACCGGAAGCTGTAGCTGAAAGTACAATTGCACAACGAGGAATCCAGCTAGTTGCCACTGCTCATGGGGTTACTAGAGATAATTTGATAATGAATCCTTCTCTGGAGATTCTTGTTGGGGGAGTGCAGGTAAAATTATTGTATTTGGCATAAATTCTGATGTTCTTACTACCGATATCATGAGAGCTGATTATGTCTGCAAACCATTGACACAATTGATTCAGAGTGTGACGCTAGGGGATGAAGAAGCAAACCGGAGGGTTGTTCAGAAGACTGTGCTAGAGAGGAAAGGACCTTCAACTTTTAGCTGTGGGGTAGAGATAATTTCAAAAAATGAGCTGCGGGTTCATCGTAGCCTGGAGGCAACCGTGGGTGCTATTCTCGCTGGTATCGTTCTCTTCTTGTTCAATAAAATAAAATGGTGATTAATGTTTCGATTCCTTGGCAAAAAATTGCCTGGGGAAAAGTGGGCTCGGTTTTCCTAATTTATTTTTTCGTTTTGTATGTTGACACTGTCTTCAAAGGCCGTTTGCCCTATGTTGAAATCCGTAAGCTGAATCCTGAGGGGTCAAAGGAAATTATTGAGAAGGAACCTGCTGTTGATGCATTTTCTGAAAAGAAAGATCCATTTTTGGTTGAAGATCATCAAACAGGAGATGAAGGCTTTAATTATTATGAGCTCACTGTTGAGTCTCCTCTGAACCTAGAAAGCAGTACTTTGGAAAATGAGACTAGAGTTCGCGTGTTTGTCTATGGGGTAAGATGTCATCTTTCACTTGGCATATTACACTTTAACATCCCATGATACCGTTTAGTCTCACTAAGCATTTTTTTCTACCATTGCATCTATTCAATGATGGAAGTTATTAATGATTTCTATAGGCTTAATAACATTAAATAGCATGACTTTTGTTCGTTTTTGTACTTATGGCTCGAGCTCTCAAAAATAACACTCAATAACACAATCTTTATGTTTTTTTGCATTAAGATGCAATACTGACAGCGTGATGACTATCACTTGAAAACTGATGGCCACTTCATCATGCCGTCAATGTCACGTCATCAATTGTCTCTTTTTTTTAACGGAAATACTAATTCGTGCCACGAATGTAAAAGTGCTATTGGTGTTATTTTCGAAAGGTTGAGCCATAAGTGCAAAATGTAGTAAAGGTCGTGCTATTTAATGTTTATTAAACCATTTCTATATTGACCACAATATGAATTTTTTTTTTACCTAGTACCATAATATGACTTCAATATTGAACATAATATCATGGTGTCTAAAATGTTGGCTCTTGTTGACATCATTTAATCCTGTTGCCTTGCTCTAGAGAACAAGTTTTAACTTCAGAACATGGGAACATCTTGTCCAGGAAGAGAACTTTGGTAGGCTCCAGAACATGGAAAATTTAGTATTCAAGTTCCAATTCAGAAATGTCTCCAGATACTGTATTAATCTTACTTCTGTAAGCCACATACACATTGTAGATTATCCCTATATTAAAGAGTCAGATTCTAATTAGAAGCTTCATAAACCATTGTCACAGACAATAAATGTTTTAGTTACAGAAAGCTAGGTAGACCTCACCACAGATTCAGTTAAGGCTTACAACAATGTTATAAACTGACAGAGTGGTTATTCTTACCAACATGTACATCAATTACCACTGAGTTTCTGTATGAATTATTTATTGAGTTTCACCATGTATATAGATTTATTCTTCATAATATTGTGGCTCCAATTTCATTACAAAAACAATAGAGAATAAGGCGAACCTTTCATCTTGCTATTGCTTAGTCTGATTTCCCTCCAGTCTATGATCTGTACTCTCCTGCTCTATTGGCAATCAGAAAGATAAATTGATTATTCAAAATAAACTTACACAGGCCTTCTACCCAGCAAATTCATGTAATTGCCACTGTAAATAGTTGATGCGTACTAAAAAAAAATACCGGAAATGGAACTTACAGATTATCAGTTGTTCTAGATCTTGGAGGCAAGCATGTTTCAAGTGATCAATCAGTTGAAGATGAATTCTCAAGTTCAACTAACTGATAATATCAGCGAGGCAGATGCACTACTTGGCTTGCAGTCCAAGCTAAAGAAGAACCCAAAGATTCAAGTTGCAGCTAAATCTCATAATATACCCATATATGTGACAAAGGTCTGTCTTTTTTTTCTCTCGTTCATAGTGTCCTATAATCAATTAATCATAATATATTCATTTCATACTTTTCTTGTAGACTAGCTCATTGGTGCAAATATCAAAGCCTATAACTACATTAATGGATGATATTGCCAATGGATTCGAGGATTTTGGACCTGAAGATAATACAAAGTCGTCAGAAAGGATTGAAGCACTGGAGGCAAGAATTGGATTTTTATTCTCTTAATGCTTTTAGAAAGCTTCACATTTTTTCTTTTTCTTTTAATCAATTTAATTATTTAGATGAATATTTTTCATTTTCTTTGGTATTTGGGATTAAATTTTTCTGACGATTCTTTACTAGTACTCTAAAGCCAAAACTTTCTATTGCTGGGGTTACAGCTCCAATATAGACGATTCAAAAGTAACTAGCTAAAATCCTTTAAGTACAAGTTTGTGTTCTTGCGTGCCCGAAGCTTGCTTTTCTTTAATTTTACTAAATCAGGATAAAAAAGATTTATGTGCAAGTTTTTCTGCTAATTTTGATTAATGTCTGTGTGTTTTCTCTTTCATATCTGGATATGGAATATCTGATTTCGATGACATACTAGCTGTTTTACTTGGAAATTAACGTTTTTCTCTTACAGGAGGCAAGAGCTGCAATCGAGCAGGTAGTAATTCCAAAAGGGGAATCTGTTGAACTTCTTCCAAGGCCTCCTCACATTAACTCTTTCCAGATTGACTTGACTCGAAAATACAAGCTGCAATCAGAGAAAATTGGTACCAGGTCTGATGTACGCCTCCACATTCTTCCATACAATTGTAACACGGACGAAGATAAATCTGTTGAAATGGCTGAGGAACAGAGTGGGCTTGAGGACTTATTTCACCCAAATGAAGACGCAAATGGATCACTGCACAGCGTGGACAGGTTACCTTTCCTACTAGAATAGTCTTTACCGTGCATACTTTATGCTTTCCTTTCAAATACTTGGCATTTAAGGATATGTCAAAGGTGTGCCCTTCTGCTTGCTTTTGCTGATACTTGGCTTCTATATCATAACAATGATCAATTTAAAATATTCCATAGATGTGAATATTTCTACAAATTAGAAGTTAATGACGCTGGGCAGAGTAATATTGAGGGTGAATTTTATATATTTTACAGTGGAATGGTTTCACATAAGCATTACGCAATACACTGTCTTTATTTAACATTACACAACTTCTTGTTAAACTTGGTTTTGGAAGAAAGAACTTCACCCGTAACTCCCATATGCATTTCTCTTATTCTTAGTTCTTGATTGTGGAGTATGTTCTCTCATGAGGGCTGGCAACTTCTTGTCTGTTTTCTGAGGAACACAAGTGATTTTGCTTTCATTAGATTTCTTAAATTGCGAGTTTAGAAGTCAATCTCTATCAAGAATTTCCTTGGTTCAAAGTTTCAGTGTTTCTGCATTTCGGTTTAATCAGTGATGAAAATTGATTTTAAATTCGAATCTTTTTATTTTTACCATTGGAAAAACCAAACAATTGAAGCTGTAAACTTCAGAATCAGAATCACTACAATATACAGAACATTGTTGGCGATCTGGTCATGTGTGAAAGTTTTGCCTTCTCCTGAACTAGTCTTTATAAATCTGTGTACATATGGATCTAGTCGCTTTCATAAATGTGCTCTTAAACATTGTTATAAAGGCATTATCTTATTTCTTTTGTCGTGATGGCCCAGTGGTACGCTTTCCTTGTGGACGCACGACGTCTTGAGGTCGAGCCGTGGCATCTGCGTGGGTGAGTTTCTAGCCTCCTCCCTGTGGGTGAGTTGAGGTCGTACAAAAAAATGATGTGTGATGAAGTGACGAAAATGAGTGCAATTCTTTTATGCTCAATTGGTGTGTGTGGTGGCTAATAGAACTCTCAGTTTATGACATCTTCGCTGGACTTTATTCTTCACTTTTCATATTATCGATACAATAGCCGTCTTTTCGTAGCCACCATATTCTGAACTATAGAGCTAACTTTAGTTGTCTGACTTGCATTTCCTGATTTCAAAATTCATTATGACTACCATTGTTGACGCCTGAACTACCTGCTTGATCCATTTGTCCCAAAAAAATGCAAAAAAAAAGAGACGGTTTCTTTCTTGCACGTAGCTGTTGCTTGTACAAAAATGTCATCTCTTAGCACTACAGTTGACTCTAGTACCAATGAATTATAAAATCATTGTGCATGTACAAAAATCTTATGAGACAAACAAGTTCTATCCGGCATGTATAAGTATAATATTGCAGGCATTTTCCTGAACTTTGTCAAGTTAGAAAGTTATTATAGTTGAAATGTGGTGCATGACTGGTCGAGTGAGCTTTTAAATTTGCTGCATTTTATCCCTCAGTGGACATGGTTATCCTGTCTACTTTTTGTCAATGGATATACATGAAACCTAACTACAATATGCAAAGGGCACTAGTTGCCATCTTTTGAGGCTGTTATTGATTAGGAAAGAAAATTTGGATTCAACAATGTTTTCCACTATTTAGAATTTGACCAATTGATTTTGGAGTGTTTGGTTTGGTAGAATAGAGAGCGAAAGTATAATGGCATTTAATATATGTATCACTCTCGTTATTTTTTTATTATAAAATTTACCAATTTATGTTTTGATATTTAAAATTTGATCTGTTAAAACCAAACGCCATATAAAATGATAAATTTTGTGAGATTTTTTCAAAACGAATTATGTGTCAATTTTTGATTTTTTTTTGTTTTTCCTGGAGTTATAACAATCAAAACGAATGGAAAAAAGAACGATATCGAAAAATAAATATTATACTACTTATTAACATCGTAAAAAAGTTATATTTGTAATTTAAAAGCGGAAAATTGTAAGACTCATTTTCTTGTTATTCATCAAAAAAGCATTTTACAATAATTTTTTATTTCAATTTATAATTTCACATTTTTTCTTATAATTTTGCGTTGGCCCTTTCTTTCATCAGACATCGAAACGAAAAGAAAACAATGAATATAAAACGATGAAGGCGATCGTTAAAGACCACAATGAGATCAAATGAATATAATTTATTGAAAGTTTTGTGCTAGTTCAAATGATTATGGGGAGTCGATTAAAGACAAAAATCTTATGCTTAAAAAGTATGTATATATTGCATTCCAATGTGTATAAATGAATGGATTGAGAGTTGAATTAGCATTTTATATTGGAACCAAAAGATAAACGAGTAGAGTTGTAACGATTGCACCAAGTCATATCATTGAATTAAAAAGTTCAAGTGCTCATCCAAAGCAGCACTAAGCAGTACATGCTTACGCAAGGAAAGATTTTCACATAAGTCAAATGAGTAGCCATTTTTTATTAAGCTGAGTTGAAAGTATATTTGGAATGCTTGGGTGGACTATCTATCAAAAAAGTTAGGAGTTTAAATTTCAGAAAAAAATGTTAATACTCTAATTTTTGCGATAATAACTCATTCTTTATATGATTAAAATATAGCCAACATTTTTTGAATATATGTCAAATAAGTAGAGCCACGGCCACCCTGCTCCTCCTGCCTCCATTCTTTAATTAAATAAAAAGATATTCATTATATTTCATCTTAAAATCCTAAAAAATTTGAATGATAGATTCTTTCTATTTATATACCTTTCATTTTTCTATATTTCTCTAACATATGTTTTATTTTTTTTCTTTTCATAAGTCATTCTAATTGCTCCAATCAAAAATCAAATATATGATCTGTTAGCACTAGAGTTGGTTTCAACACCAATAAACTACCATGGTAAGTCATTTTAATTGCACTTATCAAGAATCGTATTTATAACCTTTTAACATTAGAGTACACTCCAATACCAACGAATTACAAATCCATGGAAGGTATACATTCTCGAACTCATTAAAAGTCAAAGAGTAGTACACGTAAAAGTTTGCTTATAATCGATCATCACACTATCGACAAATTGATATGAGATCAGCTAGTCACATATAGTCTAATTATAGAAGAAAGATGACATGTTAAACCATGCACATTGGTTCTAGGAGGATTCTGCATGGCAACCACTCCATTTGCCTTCATGTTTTCGTTATTTATTTCGGATTCCTTTCAATTATTGTTTTTTTTTTAATTCCAGCGGAATTTTAAACTAGCAATTTTTAGCTTTCATTGGTGAAATTTCTTATTGCTTTTTTTTTTCTTTCAAAAGTTTTATTGTAAAACTAATTAAACAGTGTCCTATGACAAAAGAAGGAGCCAAGGGACACATCGAAGAGATAAAATATGTGGTAGTTCGTGACGTACCTAAATAAAAAGCCAATGAAAGCATGCATCTTTCTCTTTTCATAAGTGAATATAAACATTGATAAGTATAACAAAACAGTTTCTTCTTTAAATAAAACTTTTGAGTTCTAATCATGGAAATTTTTCAAAATGATGTAAAAAAAAATCTTTTATATGCAAAGATTTTATTTGACTTGAATTTAATCTCTACATTGTGATTAATTAATGAAAAAAATACCAAAAAGTTTTAGTTGAAAACCTTAATTTCAAGGCCAAATTTGGGCTTTCGTTATGTCATGCCAAGTAGGTGACTAGGCTTACATTTTCTTCAAAGTTGACGTCAGATGAAGATAGCGTCATTCTCATTTTTGCGATTACTTTACTTGGATTAGATATGCTTTCGCATGTCATTTCAATCGGGCTTGTTTAGTGCATTTATAATTCTCCTATTTTCAATAAAGAATGATATCTGTAGATTTTCACTACAAGAAAAAAGCTGATTAGTGATTAAATATTAGCGACAAAATGCATTCGTCCCTACGCAGAGGATTTAGCGACTAAATTCACCCCAAAATTAAGGGAAAAACTCAGAAATATTTCAATAAAAATTAAATTTAAAAAAGGCAAGAACAATGTGCACAAAAATACCAAAATTTGTAATGCAATTTAAAAAATAGAGAAAATTGACCTTTTAACCACCTTTTGACTGTTGCGTCAGAAGTTTGACCGCGTATTGATCATACACCATAAATGAGTACAACATGAGACCAACTAGTACTCAAAATTCTAAATACAAAAAATGAGTATAAAACGAGATCAAAACGTGCTTAGAATTTCAAATTCAAAACGAGAACAATTTGGTCTCAGTTTTGCACGCACGAAAATGAGTACAAACGAGTGCAAATGAGAACAAAATGTACTCAAAATTCTAGATACAAAAATGAGTACAAAATGAGAATAAATTGGTCTCATTTTTCAGATACGAAAATGAGCACAAATAAGGCAATCCATTTTCTACATAATACAAGTCGAAAGTCTCAAATCTAGATAAAAATACGCTAAACTTAAAAATTTTATCGCAATTTGCAATCAACAAGTTGAAAGTAACCACAAAAAAACTAGCAAACAGAACTCATAATGGTGCCAACAAGGTCCTCCGCCTTCTTTGTAGCCTCGACTGCCAGCAAGGTTCTCAACCTTCTTCGTAGCCACTATCGTTGTTGTCGTCCCTCTCTCTCTCTCTCTCTCAATCTCACGCTCTTCTTCGTTCTCTCGATCTCTTTCTCTCTATCACTCCCTCTCTCCGCCGGGTAACAAGGAGAAGAAAAAAACGTTGTCTTGGAGGAAGAGGAGGAAAACTGAGAAGACATAAGGAGGAGAGAGAAATGATGTAATAGAGATAAAAAGAGCGAGAGAGAGAGGGGAAAGAGGCATAGAAGAGTGCAAAAAAGAGAAAGGAAAGGACAGAGAAAAGAGTAAGGCAACAATTAAGTAGAAGGTTGAAAAGAGAGGAGGCATCCATGGAGGGAGATAGAGAAGTTGAGAAATAGCCATGTGGAGAAAAAGAACGAGAGGTGAGGTGAGGATGAAGAGAGAGAAAGAGTCAGGTGAAGAAGAGAAGAAAACAGTATATATAGGCGCGTGAAACACATATGATTTTTGCATTTGAGAAATTATAATCCCGGTTATTGTATTTGAGAAATTATAATGATTGGTTTTTTAGATCTGAATTTTAAATGACAAAAATAAATATGTGGGGTAATTTCCTCCAAGATTAAGCAAGGGAAAACCTTTTGTCGCTAAATTTTGAAAGAAATTTCCCAGCCAGGTTTTGGCGACGGAATTAGCGGCAAAAGGTTTCATGCAAAATTTTCAACAAAAACTTTGCTGTCGCTAATTTCCATCATTCAAAAGTTGCCGACAGAAATTACTGTATAAAGACCCTTTTTGCTAATTCGTTGCAAATGATGTCGGGAAAAAAAAAATCCGGCCTAGATTTGTGATAATTTGGCGTTTTGACGCTACATAGCCATGAATTGGATGTTAATTTGCAACAAATTAGTGACAAAATTTGGTGAGATTCCGGGAAAAATTGTACCTGCTAAATTGTGTGGAATCAACATTTCGATGCAAAGTTGCGTCAAATTCAACACAAATTTACGTCAAAGTTACCGTTGAAATATTCTTTCCAAAAGGCGTGTCCTATAAATATCTGTTCCCCTATTCTGAACGCACAACAAAAACCCATAACACAAAATATTATACTGTCGATTGGAGGTTATAATGCTGCATTTATTATATCCGTTTAAGGAGTCATATTGAGTTTGTAAGTTTATTTTTAATAAAATCTCATTAATGATTTTATCGTGTAGTTGTTATTTTAAATTTATTATTTGGAGTTTCTAATATTGTGTTGTAATTTGCTATTGATGTTTAGTTGATAAAGTTATTTGTTAATGTAAATTTGTTGATTTAAAATTAAGGCACTATTAGTAATGTTATTTTTTTTTTGAAAATCCGATTTGTGTGAGTATTTTGAATATAGTTGAATGATGAAAATTGGCAAAAGTAGGAATTTTATTGAAACAGTGACACTAAGGATGTCAAAAAAATATTTGAATGGATTTAGTTATGATTGGTTGTTCGTTGGCTTTTCAACAAACGAATTCGTGGTCGGAATGTAGTTTATAGAGTTTTGCTAATGAATTTGTGTTTTGATAGCAGTGTTTTGGAGATATGATGTTGATGCATGAGGTATGACAACATGAAGCTTCCTAATGTCATCAAGAAGCACATGTACTGTCATAGTTTTGTTCCTAATTACTACCGCCGGTAGTCTGGCGGTGGATTTATCAGGGTGATCTGGGACGATCTCCTTTGGGACATTTGGGTTTCCATGTGTCACAGTGGAAGAGAAGAAGGGTGATGAGGTGGCTGGTCCATAACAGAAAATACAGGAATAAAAGGCGTTACATGCAGCGGAAGAACAGCTCCAAGGAGATAAACTCTGCTATTAGTTAAACGTGTGCCATGTCCCAACTTCAGAGGAGAGAGAAAAGGCTGAAGAATTGGTCTTCCTTACTGAAGGGATGCCCTCTGTAAAACTTGAGTGGGGTCTTATAAATAGAGCCCAAATGGGAGATGAGAAACAGGGGAGATATAAACATTCTGTAATAGCAAATATTTATTGCAGAAATAAAAATTCCATTGCCCTCTACATTTTTTTATTCAGAAATATTATTCTACACTGTTGTTGTGTCTTTGTTGCTGGTTCGTGCGGTTTGTTGCAGGAAAAAAATTGGATCAAGTCCAAGACATAATTGTTGGACTTAATGGTTGAAAATCTATTAATTATTAAATATTATTTAAAAATAGCTACGTATTTATGCTGAGTACTAACAAATTAAAACTTGGAAGGAATTAAATGTTAAGCAGTCTTGGTTCAACACTAAGCCAGTTGGCAGCATCAACAACTTTTTTGAATATCAAGGCCAAATTGAACTTGACTAAAAGGGGTACAATATGATCACAGTCTGGACACGTTGAACATCCCCTAATAGACATATTACTAGATAGCTTGTACAACGTGAATAAATTGGTGAAGGGGCTCAACCACATTCAAATGTTTGCATCTTGGGTTAGCATTTGCGAGCAGAAATATGTGTTAAGGCAGCAATATTCATGCTGGCCAATGATGTTATTGTCATACGGCCTATCTCCATCAAAATGTATGAAAGGTCAAATTATTTTCTTGACAATCATTATCCCTGATCCACGAAGTCCAAAGCAGGGGTTGGATGTATACATGCAGTGCCTCAATTGATTATAATTTGTGGAGCATAGGGGCAGTAACATACGATGTTGAGGAAACAAAATTTTGTCATGCGGGTCGTAGTCATATAGACCATCAAGGACGGAAGGACACCAGGTACAGTGGGTGCCCGACCCCCCACCGGCCGGAACCCCCTTAGTAGGGGTTCCTCTATCCCCTCCAAGTAAGGTGCCCCCACGTAAGTTACAGGTTAGAGGGGGCACCATTAAAGCCTTGAAGGCTTGAATAAAGAGAAGAGCTGAAGAGGAGACGAGAAGAGGACCGATAATAACTGAAAAAGGTACAAAAAAAGGAGAAGAAGTGAAGAAGACGAGTGAGACGGCAGCGTTTCAGAGGAGCAGAGTCTTTTTTTTTAAAAAAAAAATTCTTCAAAAAAAGACAGGTCATTCTATAGAGAACGACCTGTTGTTGGGTGAAGAATTTTTTTAAATCAAAGACAGGAAACAACATAGCATCAGATCAGTGCATCACTCACTCTCTCTTTCTTCGGTTCCTCACTCACTGTTTCACGCACTCTCTCTTTCTTCGGTTCCTCACTCACTGTTTCACGCACACTCTCTCTTCTAGTTCTTGGAGCAAAACACGAATTGAAAATTTGCAAGTGTTTAGATTAACCCCCAATGTTGCATAAACACTAACAACTAAGGTACTATATATGACTAAAAATTTGAGGAGCATTGATCTTATGCGCTGTGATGTGGCAAAAATGCATGCCACATTTTATTTTATTTTTATCTGAGTTATTTAAATTATAGCTAACTGAGCATGATAAGTGAGGGACAAAATGTTTTAACTTGCTAAACAAATCCTAACCCAAACCCTTTTCCATAACCCTAAATTTAGCCAAAGACCTCTTCAAGTTGCCGACTCCATCAATTCACCTCCCTTCCAACACTATTTCAAAAAAACTCGACGTATTATGGTTGTTTCCAATAAAATCCAAAGATTAAGCATTTTCTATCTTTCAACAATTTCAGTATCTTGAAGAGAACCAATTTAATTGACCTATTAGACAGTTCCAATCTGAATAGGGTGGTGAGTATATGTCTTCATAAGTATTTCCAACAAAATGGCATCCACCATTGTATCATGTGCCCACATACAGAGACAAAATGGTATGACAGAGCAAACAATTTGTCAACTTATGGACATTGGGTTACCTTGCTTGGACATTGTGATGCAACTTTTAAATTTTGGCAATTTGCTTTTGACACTAAGGTTTATCTTAGTTTAAAACATCTATGAAAGAAGTGCAAATGAGCGGACTTTGTGTATTGTGGACACTACGAACGTAACATATTGCTTACACACGTAAATCATGTGAAGATGGTGATCAAAACACGTAGACTGGGCTGGAAAAATGGAAGTTAAATGCTCATCTTTCATGTGTGCTTGCGTCTGGAGTTCTTACGCATATAGAAGAGGTGCTACGCATATAGATGTGCAAGACCTGATGCCATAAAATTCAAGGAATTTCTCTATGCACATAAGGCATGTGTAACTCACGTAGAAGCAAGGTCACTAGAGTCAATATTGATAAGATATTTCTCTAAGTGTGTAAACATGGACAGCTAAGCACATAAAGGTCCAAAGATGCAATCTTTGGAGAATGAGACTATGCATATACATAGCTAAATGTGTAACCTTTGAAGGAGCAAAACTCTACGCACGTTAAGGATGGCTATGCACTTAGAATCAGAGGAATGATAGTTCTCACGACACTCCTTGGGATTTGAATTTTAATATTCCTGACACCCCAATCTCATCCGACCACATCAATTCCATTCAATAGAGCCCATCTTATGAACCTTCGACCATCAACAAATCAAAAACACATAAATATCATCACAAGAACATAGTCTATTGCTTCTGCCATACACAAAATCGAGGCACAAAAATCCCAAAAATATCTCTAAACCTATCAAACCCATTCCTTTTCCCAAGCAAACAAAACCTATCTTAGAGAGAGGCAATGAAGCTTGAGTATGCAGTTCAACAATGAAACCACATATAGGATTGTGTTCCTTGCCCTAGCAATGCTAATATTATGAGAAATTGGTGGGTGTATAAGCCCAAAAATCAGCCTAGTGGTCCTCTCAAGTGTTTGAAAGCTTAATTGGTGACTCAAGGTCATATTCAGGAGTATGAACATGATCACACAGACACTTTTATTCTTGTTGTGAAACTGATAATTATCCAAAAAGTATTATTGTTAGTTTGCATTTTAAGCATGTTTTAGTTAGTCATTTTGTATTGCTTTATGTGTCTTCATACCTTTATTTCCGTGAGCAACTTGATGCTTAGGATTTTCTACCCTCGGCACTTCGAGAATGTCTCAAGAGCATGTATCACCTAAAATTTGCAAAGGAAGCAAACAATTGCGCCAAGTAAAAAGAAAAAAAAGAAAATACCACAATAGACACTGTTCCCTGGCAACGATACTAAAAACTTGATCGAGTTTCCACAATCACACGATTATCAATGTAGTTTTCCCTTGGGAGTATCCTTAGGGTATTGAATCCAATAGAACTGTTTACTAATGTGATCAACTCGAGACAAGAAAATAAAAGTCCAATGATTGATTTTTTTGTATTTTTAAATGAGAAACACAAATGCACTAAAGTAAATACTTAAAGTAAATTGCGAATTAGGGAAAACAATATATAATAAAATGTTAGGGCTTTTGAGGTTCGACCAAGATTTCTATTTGTTATATTTATGAACAAGTTATATATGGAATGAATGTTCTCTCATTAATTTCGCTTAAAGCCTTTTTCAAATTCATTTAAGCTATGTCTACATTTATTAGAAGGGTCCTTTCAGCCTCACCTAACTAAATTATACTCATTAGGTTCATTTGAGAATTTCAAGAGTTTGAGACATGCTGCCAAGAACAACTTTCTCCTTTGCTATCAATTTTTCTAGCTCTCTAATCCTTTTTCTTTGAACTCTATCTCATGCAATATCAGTTGGATTGATCTCAAGTTCTAGTTCTTGTTGAGTTGATGTTGAGGTTCTGCTATTGGATTCTCAGGTTTCTATTGAGTTTAGTCATTTGAATCACTTGAAGATTCAGAATTTTATTTGGTTGAATCCTTAGCTTTTTCTTTTTTGATATCCCTCATGAAGTTTTCTCTCATTCTTCTTATCCTTTCAAAATCCTCATAAGCTTTTGCTCTCGATCTAGAAGATGAAGAAGCTTCAGCTCTAGTTACCCCTGATTTCTACTCTTGTTACACATTCACTAGAATTTTAGTTTGTTGCTCTTATTGCTCAAGCAGAAGGAATCTCAGTTATTTGCTCTTCAATGGGAACCTCAGCTTCTTCTTTTTGTTCCTCAACTGCCACCTCTTCTTCTACAACTGTTTCATCCTTTACATTCATTTTCTCAACTTTCTCTTCTTTTGCTTCTTCTGTTTCAACAGATGATTCTACATTCAAGTCAACAAGTTCATTAACAACCATATCAGCGGTACCCTCTATTACTTTCATAGCAGTACTCACAACAATTTCTTCGACTAACTTATGAATCCGCTAAGACACTGTACTTTGTAACTCAGGTTTTGTATTTAAATCAAATGGCTCATCTGCATCATCAGTACCATCAACTGGTTATGTTCTCTCCTCTTCAACATGTTCTGCTTCAACTGGTAAATTTGTTTTATTACCTGCAGTAGAATCATTTCCATCTGAAGGTGAATTTAGAGGGCATGCTGCTGTTGGAGGGCTTGAAGGTGATGGTTGATTCCTCAATTGCTTAATTTCTCCTATTGGGCTTTTTAGAATTCGAAAATTCTCTTGTAACATAATTATCACAACCTCAAAGTTGGAATTTGTAGCAGCCTTATACTCTTCAGATTCTTTCCTCAATTTGTCAAATCTGCTCCTCCTAACTCTGCTAGTGCTTGCTTCTCCTTTAAATTTAATTTTCATCATCTTCAGCTTCTTCTTCTTCAGCATCTGTCACCCTTTTGTCTCACGAAATCCATGTCGCAATTCTTAGGCATGTGCTTATTGTCCCTTTCATGATACATCACATTTATTTCTTTCAGATAAGGCTAAAACACATAGCCTCTCTCGATCGTTCTAAATAGCTTCATTCCTCGAAAAGATTTGTGTCTCTAACACTTGTATTGACTCATACCCTTCAAAACTCACGTCAAAATTTTGAAAATTTTTCTGAGATGGCTGGAAAATGGCATAATCTCCTTCCTCTGCCTATCCTTAATCTTGAAATTAGGTAGATTGAAATTCTTTACCTTGCCCAATATCCCATCAACTACCACATCAACGAAGTTAACCTTTCTTCCATTCATTAACAGATACATCATGATCATATCTTGGTTTGTGAGAGGACACTGTGTGTGTTACTTTGGCTGTAAGATCTTCGTAAATGCCAAGTGGACCATCTTCCACTTTGCTCCAAAGTCATTTTGATCGAGTAGTTTTGCCTCAAATTTCACCACACCAGCTCTCGTAAGCATGAATTTCTTAATTTCATCAAGATTGAGACCAATCTTGTTTCCAAGTTCATCAAGAAAGTCCTTCATACCCTTTTCTTTCTTTACCACGCAACCACTATTTGAAAACCCAAACAAATTATGCAACAAATCTTCATCAATTAGCAATTTTGAACTATTCACTCGATTGCTAACTCTCATGGTTCCAAATCTGAGATGGTCATCTTCATCTCGATTTTGCCATAACCGAGCATTTGTGCAAAACTCATTTACCATCTTCGGGTAATGATCATCTCCAGCAACACAGAAGTTTTGAATCCCATATCTAGAAAAATCTTCTTTAATCTCTAAGACTCCTTCATTCAAAGAGTGAAAATCAAAGAGCCTGGAATTTGAGAACTTCACCCTTGCTAGATGATTGTACAACCTGGAAGCTTGAATGTTGACAAACTTCACTAAGTCGAACTCATCCCCAATGAAAACACCCTTCTTCTTTTTCTTTTTCTTCTTTTTCTTCTTCTTCTTCTTCTTCTTTTTGTTCTTTTTCTTCTTCTTCTTCTTCTTCTTCTTCTTCTTAGATGGAGACAACACATAAATACCTTGCCTTGTGAAAACTTCCTTCTCTTGAGTATTTTGTGGTCTCTTAACACCTTTGGAGGATTCACCTTGCTCAGAAGCATGCTCTTCATGAGTCATCTTTGTGCGAACCTCTTTCTACTTATTTGGTGTGATTTGAATAGGGATACTACGTGAAGTTTAGGGTTAGTAAGTGCGTTAGGGTTTTGAGAAATCTGATAGAGAATAGGATTGAGAATGTTTGAAAGTGATTGGATTATTTTAGAGAGAGAGAGAGAGAGAGAGGTTTTAATTTGTGGGAAAATCTAAGGGGGAGTCAAATTTTAGGTTTAGAAATTTGGATTTGATAAATGAGAGGGAAAAGAAAATTTTGGGTATTTAAACAGGTAAAAAAAAAACCTACACGCACAATACGCCCTCCACGTAGGTTGATAATGGGTCGGTGAGGACTTACGTACTTGGAACACCATATTACGTGCACAAACATAGCTTGAAGGAATTTTGGTTTTCTTCTGTTTCAATTTGGATTAAAATAATTTTGTTTCAATTGTAGGCGTATTGGTATGTGTGATTTAAATGAGTTTTGACTGATTATTTGTGCATAATTTATGTTTATTTTCATTCATGCATACATATATATTAAAGTGATCATATGCCAAATGAAATCACTAAGGTTGGAAGGAACAAAGTTCTGAATTTGGTATCTGTAATGATACTATGCGTGTTGGATATGGTATTGTGCACACAAATGGATATTTTATGGGTTCTAAATTCATCAGTTTTGGGTACTAAGTGCATCGCAGAGGTATTGTTCGCGTAGATCATCATGTTCTTTAAGTGGAAGAATTTATGGATTTATATCATGTGCATCAATGAAGTATTGTGCGTGTATTCGAACATGGAATTATTTTTTAGTATCATGTATGACTGTTCTGTGCGCTTATTATATGGTTCAATGCACATGGACTATGAGACAGAGGCACTGGGTTCAGAGGTGTTGGTAGTATGTGCGTAGAAGGCTTTAGCACGTACGTGGAACTATATTTGAAGAGGTGCGTTGAATAACTTAAACCCATTATATCTAAAAGGAACAATGGATCTATGCGTATAGTACTAAAGAAAGTACGTTGATGCCATTTTGTCTCTTTTATGTGCGTTTCACCAGGGTGATACTTGATGTGCTTTTTCTGTCTAGTTGGCTTCTTGCACGATCAATATCACTATATTCAACTAAATCAAAGCCATCATGTTTAGTATACCATAATTCAACACTAAACATGATATTTGGTCTACTTGCAGTAAGGTAAATGAGGGATCCAATCATACCTCTGTATAGTTTCATCTGTCCCTTTTCCTTGTTTATCTTTGGTGAGTTTTGTTGTAGTACTCATTGGAGTTAAGTAGATTTAGCACACTTCATTTCATACTTTTTTAGCATATCACTAATGTATTTGCTTTGGTTAATGAAGATGTCATCCTTTATCTGCTTAATTTGCAATTCGAGAAAGTGACTAAGCTCTCCAATCATGCTCATCTCAATTTTTTTTGCATCAACTCAGAAAAATCATCACACAAAGATAAGTTAGTAGCACCAAATATTATATCATTAACATAAATTTGTACCAAAAATAAATCATCATTTTTATGCTTAATAAAAATATTATTATCCATTTTACTTCTACTGAAACCATTCTCCAATAAGAATTGACTCGATCTTTTATATCAAGCTCTAGGAGCTTGCCTTAAACTGCAAATAGTCTTCTTGAGTTTGTACATATGGTTTGGATGATGAGGATCAATTAATTCAGGGGGTTGTTCTACATGCACCTCTTCATTAATATATCTATTCAAGAAAGCATTCTTCATATTCATTTGGAACAGCTTGAAGTCTTTAAAGTATGCATATGCACAAAGAATTCTGATAGCTTCAAGTCTAGCCACTAGAGCAAATAATTCTTCAAAACCAATGCATTCTTATTGGATATATCCTTGAGCAACTATCCTTGATTTGTTTGTGACCATTTCTCCTTCTTCATTTTCTTTGTTTCTAAACACCTATTTGGTTCTTATCACCATAACTCCATCCAACCTTGGAACAATTTCTCACACATGGTTCCTTTCAAATTGGTTTAGATCCGCTTGCATAAACAATATCCAATACTCATGTTCTAGAGCATCATCAACCTTCTTTGGTACCATTTGAGATATAAATGCATAATTGGCAACTTGTTGCATAGCTGATCTAATGGTAACTCCCCTTGAGGCATCTCCAACAATGAGATCTTTTGGATGTGATTTGGCATATCTCCATTCTTTAGGCAAATCTTTATATTCCACATCCTTGAATTCATCTTGACTTTGCTGAGATGAATCATTTCCTTTATCATTGATGTTAATATTCTTCTTTTTGTCAACAATACCTGGGCTGCAATCATCATCATCCACACTTGGCACAAAATGGTTAGTTTCATCAAAGATGACATGAATAGATTCCTCAAACTTTTCAAGTCTTTTAATAAAAACTCTATAAGCCTTGCTAATATATGAATATCCAGGGAAAATACCCTCATCGAATTTGGCATCAAAGTTTCCTAAGGTATCTTGCCCATTGTTATGAACAAAATATTTTTAACCAAAAGCATGAAAGTAGGAAATGTTAGGGTTTCTATTTTTCCATGACTCATAAGATGTTTTCTTGAGAGTGGATCACACATAAGCCCTATTAATAATATAGCATGTTGTATTTGCAGCCTCAACCCAAAAATACTCTGGTAAAATTGTTCTCATTTAATATTGTCTTTGCCATTTCTTGCAAAGTCCTACTGTTACTCACAACAACTACATTTTTGTTGAGATGTCCTTAGAGCAGAAAAATTGTGCAATATTCCACTCTCCTCACAATAGGATTCAAATGGCTCATATAAGAATTCTCTACCCCTGTCACTTCCAATAGAAGTAATGATGTAGTTTTTTTTTTTTTCATTTTGGACTCTCTTGCTATAATATGCAAATGCATGAAAAGCCTCATTTTTATGTGCAAGAAAGAAAACCCATGTAAATCGTGAAAAATCATCAACAATAACAAACCAATAAGCTTTGTCATCAAGACTCAATGTACTAGTTGGACCAAATAAATCCATATGCAATAATTCAAAAGGTCTTGTGGTAGAAATTAGATTTTTCCTTTGAAAGGATGATTTTGTATGCCTTCCTTTAACACGTGCATCACAAACTAAATCCTTTTCAAATTTGAGTTTAGGAAAACCTTTTACTAAATCCTTTTTGGAAAGTTTTGAAATTGTATGAATGCTTCCATGTCCTAACCTTCTATGCCAAAACCAAGCATCATTCTTCATAACCAAGAAACAAGTCTCATTAAAGGAATTGGAATCTAACAAGTCAATCACATAGATATTATTTTGCCTCAAACCAGTAAATAAAACATTACCATCAATATCATGAACAATGCATTTATTGGGTTCAAAAACAACTTTGTAGTCCCTATAAAAAAATTGATTAATGCTAAGGAGATTATGCTCAATCAACAAGCAATACATTGTCAATAGTGGGATTAGGGGACTTACCAACCTTACCTTCACCTGCAATTTTACCTCTTCCATTATCATCTAATGTCACATAACCTCCATTTTTGTCAATAAGTTGAGAAAACATTGCCCTATCTCCTGTCATATGGTGAGAGCAATTACTATCAAGATATCAAGTATTCTTCTTAACCTTTCCTCTCATGCACACTTACAAAGACATATCAAATATTTGAAATTGGTACCCAAATTTTCTTAGGTCCACTAAGGTTAGTTCTTACTATATTGGGCAAGATTGTTCCTTTTGGAACCCAAATCCTTTTGATCCCAATGTTCCTAGATTGTCTCCACTTACAAGAAAATGCAAAATGTCCATGAACACCTCAATAAGAACATGCATTATTTAAAACAGTACCTTGCTTGACAAACACAGTTTTGGTACTCTTGCTTGAAGCAAAAGGATTGTAGCCTAGCCCATGCTTAGATAAAGATTATCTTTAAGAACTCAAAAGTTTCTCAATGTTCTCTTTTCCATTTGTGAGCTTTGAGGCAATGTTGAAAAACTTTTGAACTTCATTTTGCAAACAAGAATTTTCATCAATCAAAACGTTTTTCTCTTATTTTAAAACTTTGACCTTATCCTTAAGCTCACTAACTCTTTTTCTCAAGAAAAGATTCTTATCGCAAAGATTTTCAAATTGAGCAAGCAATTCAATGTATGCATTTTGTAACTCATCAAAAGTAATACCATCACTAACCTCATCTTCCTCATCATTTAAGGGTTCATCTTCTCTTGCCATCAAGCACAATTTGGTCATTTCCTCCATTTATTCATCCTTTTTTGAGCTGTTGTTATCACTGTCACTCCAAGTGGCTTTCATTGTCTTTCCTTTCTTGTTCTTTGAGTACTTGGAGTATTTCTTGGCAAGTAGGCATTCTTGTCTCACATGGCCAGGTTTGTTACATTTGTAACAAATGATTGAGGTGTTCTTCTTAAGGTCCTTCCTAAAATCCTTCTTGAAGTCATTTTTACATTATTCCTTTGAGATTTGATCCTTGTTCTCTTTGAAGATTTGTTCTTTCTCTTAAAATTTTTGAATCTCCTGGCCTACATAGCCATCTCTTCATCATCACTGTCCTCTTCTTCTTCATCCTCGAATTTTTCAACAATTTTGGCTTTTAGAGCCATTCCTCTTCTTTTATCACTCTTTAATGCTAGTTCTTATTCTTCATGCAAACCCATCTCATGTGTAAGAAGTGACCCAAGCAATTCTTCTAAAGGTAGAGTAATGAGATCCTTAGCTTCTAAGATTGCATCTTTCTTTGAAGCCCAAGACTTAAGCAAGGCTCTAAGAATCTTTCTCACAAGTTTAGAGTTGGAAAAGGTCTTTCCAAGAGCTTTAAGACCATTCAAGATGTCATTAAATCTGTCAAACATTTCTTAAATCCCTTATCCTTCTTTCATCTTAAATAACTCGCACTTGTGGACTAGAAGGTAGACTTTATTCTCTTTTACTTGTGAGATGCCCTCATAGGCGATCTCCAACGTCCTCCAAATCTCATGAGCTATGTAACATTGTTGAACGCTATTGAACTAGGTCTTAATAAGTGCATAAAACAGAATGTGCATTGCTTTGTTGTTATGACAAATCATCTTCTTATCATTATTTGTCCATTCTAATTTCGGCTTAAGAGATTCAACTCCATCCACTGCTTTTTTTGGCACATACGGACCAGTCTCTACTGCATCCCAAACTTCTTCAGCTTCACACTTTAAAAACACCATCATTCTTATTTTCTAGTAAATGTACTAACTGCCATCAAAGAAAGGAGCTTTATTAATAGACAAATATTCATATTTAGACATGTCTTCCAAGGATATCATTTTGGATCTTATATTCAAAGTTTTTAGACCTTAAATATTGAGCCTTAGCTCTGATATCAATTGTATCCCAATATGACAATTCAAGAGGGGGTGAATTGGGTTTCTTTACTAAAAGTTAAAATCTTTGAAAATCTTTTTCTATATTTTGGAAACCGAAATAGTAGCTCAATTCAAAACATAACCACTTTCTCACTTGACCTGCATACACTCCTCTAGCTTACTAGAGAGTTTTAAATCCACTAACAACTTTCTCACTTGCAGGTGGAGAAAAACCGTTACACCTCTTGTTTTGCAGGTTCACAAGCAACCTTTACACCTTGTTTTTCACTGGCCAAAACAAAAAAACCAAAACTCTTTGTTTTTCAAGGAACCAAACAAAGCAAACCTATACTACCCTCAAGATTTAACAACAAAACTTGATTATAAGTGTTTTCCCAAATTGAAAGAATAGTATCGTCACAACAACTCAGTAAGCAAATAGCAAATCAAATCTCAGTTGGTATGCAAGAACTCAAGAACCTAAAAGAGAGAAAATCACAAATCAAATCAACAAAGCTTCGACACTCTTTCAATGATGTTGGTACCTTTCTCTCTCTTCAGAAAGAACTATTTATAGGCATTCTCCCAAAAATAGTTGTTGCTAATTGATGGGTTGCATTTCATGCATGTTTTACATTGCATTTTATATTTGTTTTGCATTATGAATTGTTGTTATTCATGTATTTTTATGTATTTTTGCTTCTTTGGTGTTTTAGGTGGAATGTTGGTGAAACACAAGGATTTGGAGATATTTTGCAGATATTTCAGCATGGACCTTAGACCTTGACACTATGGATTTTGTTTCCTTTGCTTCTTAGTGACTTCTGTTCTTTCAGCCTCCTTTGTCTCTCTCGACTTGCCTTGGTAGTCACCGTGTCTCTCTCTCACGACCTTTTTGACAGCTGATCTCTCTCTTCCTCAACTTGCTTTGTCGCTGATGTCTTCCCCTTTGCTCTCTCTCTCTCTCTCACACACATAGTGTTTTATTTTGGTGAGTATGTAATGAAACCCTAGTTTTATTATGCTCTATATAACTTGGTTTTTAGGCTTTATGACATATGGTTTGTTTTGAAATTGTGAAAGTTGTTGGGCTATTTTGGTGGCCAACCCAATTCGGTTTTGTTTATTAAAGAAACTTGAATGTTCTTATGATTGGGTTGATTAGTTTGTGATGATGTTTTGTTTGTTTTGGCCGAAATTCACGTGATGTTTGGGCTGACTTGTTATGCATTGGGATGCATGTTGGCACAGTTGGGCCTCAATTTTTTAGCCTAATGGATTTTTTAAAAGGCTGCTGACCTATTTTTACTGCTAGAACAATACATTAGAGTTATTATTATTATTTTATCAATTCTATTAGGATTAGGTTTTAAGAGAGAGCACATATAAATACTTTCTTAAACTCATTATTGGAGATCCTGTTTTAATTACTGTAAGGGGGCAACAGGCCGCACAACTATTCTCTTTCATATTTTGCATGTTTCTTCTTGGTTTAAGTAGCTAAACAATTCTCTAGTCGATGTATTTTCGAGGTTCGATCCTAATATGTTGTGAGACTTATGTTTTTATATGTTATTGAGTATTTTGAGTATTTATTCAGTTTCTGTACCTTAGTTCTTTTATTATTACTTCGATTAATTGATTGATAAAGGCATGTTGATTGATTGATTGAGATAATATATTATTATTTAGGATTGATAGTGCATCACTTTAGTCCTAATCTAGGTAACAAATAACGTGAATTTATGTATTGAACATTGTTCACTGTTATGGAACTGAATAATCTAGTTTAAATAAATCAAGGCATTTTCGATTTTACTGGCTTGGATAGTGGTCTCTTTCGTTCTTACTGCTGCTATAGATTAAACCTCGTTAAGGCATCTTGGAAGTTGTCTAGTTATTAGGAAAATAGTCTGCAGGGCATCCCGGAGCTATCGATCAAGTAAGAAGGGATTGGTTAATTGAGTGTCACTGTTAACTATAACTCTGTCTATTTGAATGTTTGATATTTATCTTTTGTGTCTGTGATCAACTGAAAAAAAGATAGAACTGAGAAGTACCTTGGCTAGACATTCATTATTATTTATTTCATCATATTTTCATTGTTTCATTTTTATTGTTTTTCCAATTACAATTTCTAACTTAGTTTCTTTACATTCTTGGCTTCACTCATATTTCTGCAACTTTATTTTATTTTTGTTTTCGGCCAATAAATAAACTTTATCAATTTCTGTGGATTCCACCTTACTGATTGCTATATACAAAATCATTTTTTTAATAGGAATCAATTTGTTTGTTCGGCACCCATCAAATTTTGGCATCATTGCCAGGGATTGGTGTAAAAGTTTATTTTTTTGTTATTTTTTGTTGTTTGCGTTGATTTTCTTTAGCAGAAAAAAAAAAACAACAAAAAAAAATGTTTCAATCCTGAATAGTGACTTGCATTACTTTGGGTTCAACCAAGATCCATACGAGGTAAGATATTTTGAAATTCAATATACGTTTACAAATATAATCTCTACCTTGGATTAGATGAATTTCAGGAATCAAGTGCAGTCATGTAGAAATCATGCTTCTCAGCGCCTCAATATGACTCATTCTCAAATTCTTTTTATGATTCTTACTCGTATGGTTGTTATAGTGATGCTAACCCTTATTTACGAACTGATAACTTAAGATGGTGGGAGCATCCAAATTTCAACTGTAGAAGGGAGCCCGAAAATTTTCAGCATTTTAGCCTGAATTACTAACTCCTCCATAACTTGACTTTGAAGATAGAAATCAATCATAAGAGGATGTAGTACAACAATTTCAAGAAAAAACAGAGTCTAGTTTGCAAGATATATCAAATCAAATCAATCAACTAGCCGTTGCAGTTAATAATCTAGAGAATAAATATGAATTGCTTGTCGAAACTACTGATGATCCATTCCATGATGTCAGTGTTGTCACATTAGAGAATGATGATTTACTGAAATAGCTTGACAATGCGACTGCATTTCAGCATGGCCATGCCGAAAGCGATACAACGCTGACAGAGGTAAGTAACAAGGTAGAAACTCAACTTCTAACTTTTGATCCAATTTTTATTTGTGAGGATGACCTAATCTGCCCTAAGAAGTTAATTGAGTGCATGAAGGATGAGAATGAGAAATCCGTGAAAGAGACATTTAGAAAAATTGAGGTAAGCATTCTTTCACTTGATTCAATTGATCAATAGCCTAAATTTGTTGAATTTCTTAAAGAATTTTGCACTAAGAAAAAGAAAGTACCAAGGTAGGACGTGGTGGATGTTCTTGAAAATTCTTCAGTCATGCTTTATCACATATTACCTCCAAAGAAGAAAGATCCATGTATGTTCATTATTCTATGCACCATTGGAAATACAAATATAAAAACAGCAATGCTAGATCTAGGTGTTTCTATTAGTGTTATTCCTCTTTTCATTTATACACAGTTGAGTTTGAGATCAATGAGAGAAACAAGATGTGTAATACTAGTAGTTAATGGTTCTAGCACTTACCAGAAAGGAATGGTTAAGGATGTTTTGGTGCAAGTTGATAGTTTAATTTTTTCCACTAATTCTTATATTATGGACATGGATGATGAGGACTCTCATTATTCATCACTAATTTTGTTGGAAAGACCATTCCTTAGTATTGCATGTGAAAAACTTAATGTATTGAATGGTGATATCATCTTTGAGATTCGGGAAAAGTGATGCATTTCTATATTGACCCAGGATGAAAATTTCAATATCATCCAGCTAGTAAGATATGAAATAAGAGCTTTTTAGGAGGCAATCCAATGTTTTTATGATCTTTGTTTCTGATCATTTGAATTATTTTGTTGTTTGATTGATCTAGCAAATTTTGTGCCTTCTTACTTTGATTAGTATTTTTTGAGGATTTAATGGCACTTGTCTTGGAGAGTGGCTTTTTTTGATGTGCAAGTGACAAAATGGGGTGTTGAAAGTCAATTTTAATTGAAGAACAAAATGTGGGGAAATTTCAGGAAGAGACATATGAGGAAGTGGCATGCGCGTTCCACAACATTTGAAAGCTTGAGAAAATGACAGTGTTTTGGTGTTTAAAAAAAATAGAAACACTGTTGTTTTCATGTAAGTTATCGTTTCACTTAAAGTCCAATAAGCCCACTGAGCTGATGCCGTTTTAATTGAGCAAAGAGGGCAGATTTGGAAGGAGAGGCATTTTGGTCATTTGCTCATCTTATATTACCCTACCAGAACCAAATTAGCGACATCAATTCACTCAAATCCCTAAAATACTTCTTCTTATTCCCTCAAGGTCGACATCACACACCCACCAACCAACCCTAAGCTTTCCATCACCTTCAATTCACGAACTCACCATGCCAACCAAAGAAGTCTGAAGCTCATTAGTGAAATCAAGCATCTCCTGCCACATCCACCTTCGCCATGCACTAGAGAAGCTTTTCTTTATCCTCTCTCAATTTAATTTTTATATTGTTTTTTATATTACATTGAGGACAATGTAGATTTTAAGTGTGGGGAATGGATTTGTGTTTGTTTGTTTATGCTTTTTGGTTTGCATTGTGTTTCATATTTTCCTTATTTTTCTGTGATTCTTGTTGAATTTTTCAAATTTGTTTATGTTTTCCAAATTTGTGATTCTTATTTTCTTAAGATTCTTATTTTTCAAAGTTATATGACTTGTTTTGCTTGTTTGTGTGATCATGTGTCACGACACATTGCGAACCCGTGACTGGAGTAAGAGGTGAACCGTCTGTGGAAGCTCGACTCATCTCGCACAAGCCTCAGAGATCAGAGCATATTACCCAAACGATCAGATTAATAAAACATTTGTTAAAACTTTTAATCATCGAAAATATAATAAATCAAATACATATAAATAAATATATATCAAAAGTTATAAATGTGGAAAACAACGGAACATAAATCACAAGCCAAAATGGCAACCCGATAACCCAACTACATCCCAATGCGGAGCTCTACAAAACAAAAGACTAGCTCGGACAAAAGGGCATCACTAACCAAAAGATGTCTCACTGGAGTCTGGATGTTGATAGTTGGCGAAGCCAAAATCTGTGAACCTGCTCAATAAGAATCATGTAAACAGAGAAACAAAGGGGGTCAGGGCCCAGTGAGGAATAAAACTCTAGATCGCCTCATGCATGCCTCACAATGACTATTTTGAAAACAATTCAAAAAACCACATGCAAATATAAGCAAATATATATGGATATACACACTATTTATAAGTGATAGTGTTTTAAAAAATCCATTTCGAAAATGGTTGCAGAAAAGGCACACATTCAGATTCTAAGAAAAATCCTTCAAAGCAATTTCAAACTTAACCAAGCTAGTATATTCTTCAAAAACAAGGTAAAGCCCTTCAAAACCTCTTTGTTGCTAAGAGTTCCAAAAACAAAGTCCAAAAGCTTTTAAAAGCTTTACCAAATATCTCATGATATAGATCAAAGAAAAACCATTTAAGCTTTTCCAAAAATTACAGATCATGAATTAAATTTTTTTTCCAACTTGCTAAAAATATCAGAAATCAGAGAGTTTGTCACACATGCGTGATAATATGAATAGCAGTCCCAAAAACATATTATCGTGGATACGAGATCCACAAGAACATTTGTAATATTAGTCTTATAGTCGAAAACAAAGTCAAAGTATATAAGCTATATGGGACTCAGAAACAAAGATATAACAGGTATGGAACTCCGTCATCACCCAAGTGTAATAAACGTGGTCTCTGCCACTATTGAAAAACAATCATGTGTGGGATCATAGCACATGGCTACCGACGTCCCTGGTAGTTGAGTTTTCTCAAAGCATTAGTATACCAAATGCTACGTACCACATAGCTCGGCGTCCCCATATCCAAAAACATATATTTTATAAGTAAATCAAAAACAAATAGTCATGTTCGCAAGCATATAAAAATAAAGAAAAATATATATAATACAACATATATGTCGACGTTCAAAAATCGATTATTGATCATCAAATAAAATCATAAATCGAAAATATATATACATATATATTTTCAAAAAATTTATATCAGAAAGGTATTCAGAAATCCAAATAAAATTATTACTACAGCAATTGTATTAAAATCCCAAAACAGAGTATCTTTTTTCAAAAGTTATAATAAATATCAAAACTCAATATTTATTTCAAAAATCAAAGTCATCATGATTTTCAAACTGCATTTTCACCACAGAGGGTTTCACATATATCCAATTTTAGAATTACCAATCCTTTAGTAATTTCGTATTACATGCTATGGTCATAGTACAACAAAAACATATATGTTAGAAAGACATAGGCTATGTGTCTGAAGATGTCATCTACTCACTTGGCTATCCGAGCTCGATGATCTAATCACGCACCATCGGTGGCTGGCATATCACACTGACCGAAACACGAATCTAAAACAGTTACAAAAGCAAAATCAAAATTATGACACTGGTATGGTGGTGGTACCAAAATGCATGCAATGTGAATGTTGACATAGACTTAGAGAAACCTATCTCGAATGAAGGTCTAACGCCTTCGCCTCAAAAATCAAACATCTCAAAGAATTTACAGTTTGGTCGCCGACCTCTGTAAAGTTATGTTTTAGTCTCCAAACTTTTCAAAATTTATAAGTCAGTCCTTAAAGTATTCTCTAATCACCAAAAAGTCCTCCATAAAGTCAGAATCTCCAAATTAATCCTCAATCTCTCAAAAATTACCAAGATACAAAAAATTACATTTTTGTCCATCAGAACCATGGCTAACTCAAGTTAGCCAAAGGCTTACTCGAGTTAGCCAAAATATTTACTAAAGTAAGTCAGTTACCCAAATTTTCAAATTCGACCAATCACTTGATTCAATAGATAAAAATCACTTTTAATCATCTACTTTGGTTAATATCAACCTCCTAAATATGAATTCAACATTCACCTCAACAATTAAACTCAAAATCATCGAGAAATTGCAATTAAAAAATCGGATTCCTTAGACCCATCAACAAGACGACATAAAATCTTCACAATCCTCATAGATTCATGTTTATCTAGGTCCCTCCCAACTAGATACATCAGAAACAAGCTAAGATTTAGTCAGAAATCTATCCAAAATTGATCAAAACCGTCACCCAAGCCATGGAACAAACCAATTTTGTTCAAATGCTTAAATCCTCAAAACCAAAGCTTAAATCATGTTCCTTTAAGTTCTTGCTAACTTAATCTAACATTATTTAGCAACTAACAACTCAGAATTAATAGAAAAATCCGAACCCTAGAGCACTCTCAGCCTATAACATGATGGAAGAAATCAAAGCATGAAAATGAAGTAAAAATGATGAAAGAAGGTTGATCTTACCTCAAAAATGATTAAGAGATGTTGGAGGAACAAAATTGGAGTGATTTGAGTGAATTTGGGTGAGAAATGGCAGAAGAAAGGATGAATAAGAAATGAGGGTCAGGGTGGATATAAATAGACCCAACGCTCAAGAACGATGTCATTCAACTAATTTCAATGGCTAACTTGAGTTATTGCTCCTCTAAATCGAGTTAAATTTACCCAGAATCGACCCTTGACCTTGGCTTACTCGAGTTACACAGAGGCTTACTCGAGTTATCCAACCCTCATATAACTTGAGTTAATATTTCCTCTAACTCGAGTTAAACAGCCCCTATATAACTCGAGTTATCCATATATCAATTCAGCTAGAGTAACACAAAGTGTTTTCTCAACAACCCATTATTCTCAGGACTTAACAACACCCAATCTTATAGTAAATATCATTGCTTAACACCTCCAAACACTTAATCAACACCTCAATACATCATTAAGCTCCTAATCATCATCATCAAACAAATAATCATCATCTTGAGCATTCAAGATCAAATCATAATTGAATAGATTGCTATCAAAAATTTAGTCAGAAGGAATAAGGTATTACATTCTCCTCCCTCAAAAGAAATTTGTGTGCGAATTTGAAAGTAGATCAAAAGTATACAAAATGTGCTAAGCACCAAAACAACTAAAATTTTTCGTCAAATCAATCTCCAACATCCAAGCTCCAGAAATCCAATCTGGTCCCCAAACTAGAACCAAAATCCAAAGTTTACATATATCTATCACAGATGAACTAACTGAGATCTCACTAGAGCACAACTCTCTTGGAGCCAAATATGCCAACATGTTTTAGAGATGCTGAATATGCAGAATATGCAGAGCAGGATGCAGAGATAGGACCCAAAAGCAGCAGACCAAGAATCAGCATAATCAAATAGATGCGGACAGCTATTCCATGAATTATCATAATAGTACTTATATGATACACTCAAAGAAACTTCAACAGAGAGAAAAGACTAAGACTAGCATTAACTGCCAATGATGACAAAGCTAAGAACAAATCGGGAATGAAATTCCCAAGAACAAAACTGGGGATGTCAAAACTTATGAAGACATAAAGAAAGAATGAAACATATCCTCAAAGCTCAAAGAATAAAATATTAGAAGATACATACTCAAACGCTTATTCCAAGGATCAAATGTAGAGGGTCTCGACACTTGGATCAACATATGGAGCAAAACAAAAGCAACTCACACTGTCGTCCAGGCTACAAAAAGGAAAGCTCTGGCAAAACTTCTGGTTTAGATACGCAAAAATAGATCCAATTCGATCTGCATTCACGGAGGTCAATAAAGGTGGAACAAGTCCAACGTTACTAAGAGAGGTAGCATAAGCACTCCAGAATGATCCGCTAATGCTAAATTCCCATAATCAAATCAAACCAAATCAAACTTGAGTTCTTTGAACCCAATCCTATCTCAGATTCTTAACTTAAAATCATGCGAAATTACCGATCCTTTCCAAATTCTTTTGCAAATAATGATATCAATTCCACATGCCAAATATCTTAACAGAGATCACCTAAATTTGAATCACAAACTCAAATTTGATATATCAGAAATCAAAGAACACCAAAGATGATACCATGAGCACTTTTTTCACTAACAATGATAACAAATCATGTCATAAGTACTCCAAAGCGTACATCATCCACAACATTTTCTTTTAACCCAAATAAAGTCAAACTCGTAAGTCAATTCACTTACTCATAATAGGATTCTGATCATCTCAAAAATCTTATTCGGTTGTACCACGTAAGTCAACCTGTAATTTGACTCCAAATTAATTATCCGAGTTACTTGCAATTCTTTATCCTTATTGTTTACCCTGAAACGAATTTATCAACCACTGAAATGATCATACCAATGATCATTACTAGAAATCATAAAAAGAATCAAATAAATCAAAGAAGTCATCATATATATTCATCACCAAAATCAATAATTTCATGTCTCCTAATCTTTACAAACGATTTTTGTCTCTGAAATCAAAGGAATCACCAAATGACTTTATCAAAAACACAATAACTATAGACCACTTTCACCATTAGGTTATCTCACTAATCCATCCAAGTTTAACCTCCAATTATCGTATACCAAATATCCTTGAAGTCAATAGGATCAAACTATCGGTCCCAATAAAATTACTTTATCGAACCTATCGACTTCTAAACAATAATGGTTAATTCTCTGCTCATAAGGACAAATAAATCCATAAATGGTTCCATAAACCATAGTCTTAGTATTTCAAGCCTTATGTACTTCAAGTACTGTTTCACTCCAATTAACACCAAACAATATACATGTTACGGAAACCAGTCTCGACCCTTAACAAATTTAACTCCAATAGACCAGAAAAGTTTACCTTAAAAATTATCATCAGTAATTAGTGGACTAATCTTCAATTCCCGTAAACATATTATACTTAAGAATATGTTAAGCTACTCTACGCTTAAGAATCCCATAGTACCATTTATTTCTTGATATCTAACCTCAAATCAGTCTTGCAAATTATTACCAATAACAAATCTAATATTAATCCCTTATTCTCAAGTTCTAAAAAATACCAGGATCCGAAACGCCATAATTTTGGTCTCAACATAGCATGAACTCTTCATCCACACAACAAATCAAATCTCTAATCAGCTTTATTAGCTATTGCCACCTAATAACAAATCATATGTTTCTTCAAGTTTCTCAAATTCTCCAAAGTATAATAATTCAAGCGCAACAGCAAATCGATTCCAGACCAGTATGAACTCCTTGTTCACACAACATAACAAATATCAAAATTCTGCTAAAGTAACCTTAAGCTACACCATGCGACCTTAATTATAGATATTCAAATCTCAAATCAATTAGAGAGTCACCACGTCTCAAATTATACATCAGTAAATATTCTCCTCAAAGAATCAGGCACCATTAACAAAATTTACCCAACAAATCTCTTCTTACTAGAGTGATACCGACTCAGAGTATCTAATGAAGATTAATGCAATAAGCAAAAGTATGGCACCAAAACCAAATAGAAATCAAATGACATATGAACAAGAGTACAAATGACTATACAAATCCCTCAGATCCGCTATAAAATGCGCTAAAAAACATCCGCCGAAGGGGCAGGCTGAGTTGAAGGCAAATGAGGTGATGCCTCAACCTCCAAATAACTATGCGATCCCTCAGGTCTGCTACAAGATGACCAGCACCCCTCAGCGGCTGCCCCAACCTAGAAACTCCAAACATGAATCTTTATCTAATAATGGAACTGAAAAACAGAATGCATGTGCAAAAATTAGAATGTTGACCATTGCCACAGTACCAAAATAACAAATCAGAGAGTGTATGGAAGCAAATCAAACAGACTCGATCAAAGATACCTAAGCTCCACAACTGACCTAGAAAATATGAAAATACCAACTTTGTCACGATCCGTTTTCAAACCATAACCGGCGCACGAGGCAAACCGTGTATAGAGTCTGGCTCATTACGAACAAGCCCTGAGAACAGAACTTATACCCAAATTGTGTTGCGAACAATTTGTTGAAGAACCATTTAATTCATAACATTAAGTAGAAATTCAAATTTACTTAAAACATAAATTTCATGAAGTAATAATATTAACCATAAATATTTCTAAATACGAAATACGTATTAAGTTTCAAATAAAGTTTACAAAACCAAACACCCATATGTACCTCGGTGTGGATAGACTAATAAAATAGCTAACAGGGTCCGATCAAAAGGGCGCTGACCCCAACTCCAAAATACATCACTAAGTATCGGATGCCAAAGATCTTAATCAACAAAATCACTTGTAAGATAAAATAAACAGGGGCAAAGCAAAACAACAGAAAGGGGTTGAGAACCTAATGACGGATAACACTGCAGAATGTCTCACGTGCGCCTCACAAAGACTGTTTTGAAAACAGTTCAAAAATACCGCACGCAGATATAAGCAAATATATATATATATGGATATACACACTATTTATAAGTAATAATGTTTTCAAAAATCCATTTTGAAAATGGTTGCAGACAAGGTACACATTCAGATTCTAAGCAAAATCCTTCAAATCAATTTCAAACTTAACGAAGCTATTATATTTTTGAAAAACAAGGTGAAGCCCTTTAAAACATCTTTGTTGTCAAGAGCTCCAAAAACAAAGTCCAAAAACTTTTAAAAGCTTTACCAAATATCTCAATATATAGATCAAAGAAAAACCATTTAAGCTTTTCCAAAAATTACAGATCATGAATTAAATTTTTTTTTCAACTTGCTAAAAATATCAGAAAACATAGAGTTTGCCACACAGACATGATAATACTAATAGCAGTCCCAAAAACATATTATCGTGGATATGAGATCCACAAAAACATTTTTAACATTAGTCCTATAGTTAAAAATAGAGTCAAAGTATATAAGCGATACGTGACTCATAAACAAAGATATAATAGGTATGGAACTATGCCATCACCCAAGTGTAATAAACGTGGTCTCCGCCACTAATCAATAACAAATCATGTGTGGGATCTTAACACATGGCTACTGATGTCCCTGATAGCTGGGATTTCTCAAGGCATTAGTATACCAAAGGCTCACACCTCGTAGCTAGGCGTCCCATGTCCAAAAACAAATATCGTATAAGTAAATCAAAAACAATTTGTCATGCTCGGAAGCATATCAAAACAAAGGAAAAATATATATGATACAACATATATGTCGACGTTCAAAAACCGATTATTGATCATCAAAGAAAATCATAAATCAAAAATATATGTACATATATATATATATTCAAAAACATTATATCAGAAAGGTATTCAGAAATCTAGGCAAAATTATTATTGTAGGAATTGTATTAAAATCCCAAAACATAGCATCTTTTCAGAAATTGCAATAAATATCAAAACTCGATATTTATTTAAAAAATCAAAGTCATCATGATTTTCAAACTGCATTTTCATTATAGAGGGTTTCACATATATCCAATTTTAGAATTATCAATCTTTAGTGTTTTCATATTACATGTTATGGTCATAACATAACAAAAACATATATGTTACAGAGACACAGGCTATGTGTCTGAAGATGCCATCCGCTCACCTGGCTATCTGAGCTCGATGATCTAATCATGCACCACCGGTAGCTGACAGATCACACTGACCGAAATACGAAGCTAAAACATTACAAAAGGGTAATCAAAATTATGATGTTGGTACTGTGGCGATAACAAAATGCATGTAATGTGAATGCTGACATAGACTTAGAGAAACCTGTCTCAAATGAAGGTCTAACGCCCTCACCTAGAAAATCAAACATCTCACAAAATTTAAGTTTGGTTCCTGACCTCTGTAAAATTATGCATTTGTAATAACTTGATTTTTTTACTATTTTTCGGTAAATTTTCCGTTGGAAATTTTTTTCCACTTAATTATTTTTGATGGATTAGTTTTAATTTGAAATATCATTAAATTAATTAATGATATTTTGGAGTGTTAAATTTTTTTGGAATTAATAGGATTTTTGAAGCGTGTTGGGAAGTTAAATTGAGTGAAAATTGGTTGGCATTGGAAAAAAGAAAGAAAATTGGAAGAAAAGAAAATGGAAAACGAACTACAAGTCGTCTGCACGTTTGGTCCAAACGATGTGTCACTCGGCGTGTATGCACAGTCATTTGGTTA
>CAODLS013246890.1:0-22612 GCA_948243855.1 Flueggea neowawraea | reverse complement strand
TGCTTCACAACTAATGGTACTCAGTACTACAATTATTAGCTATATATATGCCAAATTTTGCTCTTTAGAAAGATATAGTCAATTACACTTTTTTTATGTTCGTAATCTTTATGTTTATGCTTGGAATGAAAAGGTCAATCTAGTTAGTTACTTGAGCATGTGCATATTCGATTGTATTTTGTAGTACTTGTGCTCAGTCCACAGTGACCAATATTTTTCAAAGGCTTTTCTGGAAGAGGTTCAGATTTACTGCTTGTAACTGACCTTCATGGTTGAACGTTTTCAGGGACATTCAATAGCCACTCTTCAGGACATCGGGTCAAACGTGCGTCATCTTTCTGGAAGTCAATTACAAAATTCTTAAGGTATATTCCACTTGCACACTCATTTGCCATGTACGACATATGAAAATTTTATTGTTCAGTAAAACTTGCTGTAGTGTTTCAATCATAAAATAGATGTACCACTAACATATTTCAAGAATATGGTGGGATCGAATTTGTGAAAAGGAAAATAATGCATTCATGAATAATTATGATTTAAACTTGATAATTTTGATTGCCTTTTGTTCAATTTAATCATTGATCTGTGCTGCCTCCAGCTCCCTCACGCATGTACAACATATTTTATTCATAAAAGTAATTTGCTGCACATCATACATAGCTAAATAATGTACAACGATAGAGCTTATCACGTTGTTGGTAACATGCATATTGAACGAAGAATACTTGTGCATGAAAATTAAATAAAACAGTTCTTAATTTTTCTTTTTATGCATCGACTCCTACTGGGAATCGAACCTCAACTCCTCAGTGTTAGAGGCGACTATGGTACCAATGAGCTACAAGCACATAAGTTAACGGCTGTTAATTTACTTTTGCAATATTCTATGCCTGTCTACATTCTTATACTTTGGTCATGTGAGTCAAATATATAAAACATGTAATGCAGACGCAGTGGATTAAACTGACCATACTTGAGAAAATTCTAGTTGCTGAGTTTGATGTGTGTTGTGTTACTTTACAGTAGCTATTTATCTTAGCGAAACGCTATTTTGCGTGCTGTTATCTTTTATATCAAGATTTAACATGTATTGCCAATTTATAGGAGGAAATCTGGAAACAGGTTTGCATCAGTCACAGTGGACACACCAGCATTGTGGAGATCAAGCATGCCAGGATCTTCCCTGATGTTGTCAGTAACTGTAATTTTTGTTGTCGCTTTTGTTCTGACCTTTATACAAAAGTTATCGCGACGAAGAATTTTTTTTGCCTCGGAATCATACAAAAAAATACAATAATCTTGAGAGAATGTTCAGAAAGCTAGAATTTGGAGGATAGTGTATTCTTTGCCCCATTTTTATGGAGGGGAGCGGATTTCATGTGTAATCATAGATTTTTTGTTCCCTTTTTTTTATTAGTCAGAGATTTAGCATTAAGAGTTTGCATGAATTTTGGCCTTCTCCTTTGTGTTGGCAAGGATTTAGATTGGGGAGGTATTCCCAACTTCATTTCCCCTTCCAAAGGGAGCATTTGGTAAGAGAATTGATATATGATTTGACAATCCAAAATAATTGTCTTTGCACTTATTATGAGAAATATTTTGGTTAGTAACTTGTCCAGTTATATTAGCCAAAAATATACTATAAGATATACGAAGTATGCAGAAAATAAATAAAAAAGCAAATAAAAAAAAGTATTTGCAAAGCAAATTAAAAAAAAAAAAGTATTTTTAAGCCAAAAGGGTAAAAGGTATAGAAAAATGCCACTTTTTTTTCTCAAAACTGTTAGCAATATCTTTCTCTTTTGTCTAATTAATTACAAAGCTAAAATATTCAAAATAATTTTCTTCTAAAATAAAAAACTAAAAACATTTGTTTTCCACATTTCTATTTATTTACGTAATAATTGAATTCGAATATATAACCTTGTTTTCTAAGTAGAAACAAAAACTAAGTTTTAATTCTGACAAGCAAACACATTATTTAATTTAGTTCTTTAAAAATAAAAACAGAAAATAAAAAAGAAAAACACTTTTCCAAACTAAGTGGGCTTAAAGAAAAGGAATATTAATTAGTAACACGTCACTCTCCTCCAACGCTCACATTTTAATTGGTCGATTTTATTACTTTTTTATACACTTTTTCCTCCACTTTTTTTAGAATTAAAAAAGTGATTAAAGTGAGTGTTGCTAGTATTCTACGGCTTAAGATTATGTGTTTCGAACTTGAAAACTTCTTGTTAAATTGCAACATATTAACAACGTGGGTGCTCTCCTTCACATGAATCATATATAGCTCGGAGTTGCGTGAACATGAATGGAAGCATTGTGTGTATAGAAAAAAGAAAAAATATAGAAAAATGCCACTTTTTTTTTCTCAAAAACTATTAGCAATATCTTTCTCTTTTATCTAATTAATTACAAAGCTAAAATATTCAAAATAATTTTTTTCTAAAATAAAAAATTAAAACAATTCATTTTCCACATTACTATTTTTCACATAATAATTAAATTCGAATATATAACCTTGTTTTCTAAGTAGGAAAAAAAACTAAGTTTTAGTTCTAACAAGCGAACACATTTTCCAATTATTTTTTAGTTCATCAAAAATAAAAAAGAAAAAACTTTTTCAAACTAAATGGGCTTAAGAAAAAGAATACTAGTAACACTCACTTTGGTCACTCTCTTCTGATATTGAACTTTTGATTGGTCTATTTTATCACTTTTTTATTCACTATTTTTAAAATAAAAGGAAAGTGACTAAATTGAGTGTTGCTAGCATTCCTTTAGTTAAAATTATGTGTTGCGAACTTGAATACTTATTGTTAGATGCAACATATTTACAAAGTGGCTCTGCTTCACATGAATCATATATGGCTCTGAGTTGCGTGAACATGCATGGAAGCATTGTGCGTGTGCGCTCTAAATTAGGTGTGCGTTTTTGTGTGCAAATATAACAGACAACCATAAACGATATCCTCTACGTAACACTTGCATTGTTTTTACGTCTTATTGTATCATTTCTGAATTCTGAACGTAACTTCTTATTCTTCTCTTCTTTGAGTAGAACAAAACTAATAAAAAAGTTATCATAATCAACCAAAAATATTTATCTTCAGACAAAGGAATCGACACTGTGACAGCATTTGATATTATCAGCTTCCATAATGGTGACTACGGGCATCCTCAATTTGAATTCACCCAATATCCTTTCACAAATCTTTCAGAGTCGGTTCAAAGACACAATTATTTTTATTTTCTTTTATCCATGTCAAAAAGAGGAAGTGTTAAACCAGAGAAATTGAGATTTGGTAATGGGAAATTTTATGTGGTATTTTTTCCTTTGAAAATTAACTAGCTAGTTGGCACATATATGTTTATTTCAGTCCATTAAATAGTATCACATCAAGCAATTGGGGATCATATTTTAGCTTCCATTAAAGCAATGCGAGGAGATTCGAAAGGAGGTTTACGAAATATGCAAAGAAGCTTATGGAACATGGAGCATTGGATCGCAGTTGGAATTAGTATCTGATTGCGCTCGAATTAGCAGTGGAGGCTTTAAAATGCAATATCATGAATGACTTTTTGCATGCAATATAATTTCCATTCATGGTTGTTAGCATGCATTTTAAGTATATTTTTATTATTTTTTTTGTGTCATTTTATGTGTTTTATGTCCTTATTTCCTTTGTTTTATGTTGTTTGTTTTTGTTGATCTCTAGGTGATGCTTTGGTGCGAAAAAGGGGGGGTGGGGGGGGGGGGGGGTGCATTGGGACTGTTTTATGCAAAATCAGATTCGAGGTGCTCTCATCATGGCCATGACATGATGAGTGATTACTAAAAGACTGTGCAAAATTAAATTTGACGTGGATTAGTGGACTGAGATAGCTGGACCAATGAGGATTGAAGACTTTTCTGATGTGGACAGAAGAGGAATGACTTCAGTAGCCTTTAGACATTATTTTGGGGCAATTGAACATTAGGGTTGCCATCAAACATATAAATTCTTTTTAGATTAGAATTGGTAGCAACCTTCTAGCTATTATTTTCTGCAGAATACAGGAGTGAACGGCATACTTCGATTCCTCTTGTGTTCTTATTTTCATTATGAACAACTAAACTCTTTTCTAGTCAAGGTATAACCGAAGTCGAACTTTATTAAATCGTGAGGCTTTGAACTTTTATGCTCTTTACTGTTTATGCATTTATTTTATTTCTGTACCTGAATGCTTATTATTGTTTTGTTGGTTAATTTGATTTCGGCCGGCTGAATTAGTTAACAGAATAATAACAGTCAGCTAGATTCGTAGATCCGTGATTGCGTATCTAGTGTAGGTAACAAGTTAATGTTGTTATGATAATGAGCTTCGATTGTCATTAACGGAATATAATAATCTTGCTTGAATGAACTGTGGCGTCCGAGTTTGTTAGCTTGGGTAAGATCTTTATAATTCTTAATGCAACCGGTAAATTGAACTTTACAGGGCATCCCGAGGGTTATTTATTGGTTAGAGAAGTAGTTTGTAGTGCGTCTCGAGGCTACCGACACAATAAATAAAGATTGATTACTGAGTGTGTCACTTGTAACTATAACTTACCTGTATAAACAGTTCTGATTATATTTTGTTGCCTGTAATCAATTTACAAAGAAATACAGAGATATACCTTGGCTAGACTTTCATGATATTGATTTCTTTAATTATTTTCGCATTGCTGTTTTGATTCTGTGTTGCTTACTTTCAATTTCGGTTATTTAATCAATTATGTTGTTTCATTTATTTTCTGTTTTTTGCATTTAGACAAAGCTTTACCGGTCTAGTAGATACGACCCTACTTGCCACTGTTTACAAACATTATTTATTTGGGCTTGATAGTATGAATTGAATTGCTAGATTTGACACCCATCAATGGTGTTTAGTCTAGGTGAACATGGTTATTACTTATTTTAGGTTTTTGATAATTTAAGGTTACATTTTGTAATTTTTTTGATAAGTCGCTAATAATTTAAGACGTAACATTCATAAAAACAAACTTATAGTTGCATGTCGACATTTTTTAGTTCATGCACTCAGGTAACCTGTCTTGCTGATACACAATGCCCACGAACGTCAATAAATATTACAAGACAAGCAATTCCATCTTTAGTTAGTTAATTGTCTAGTTTTTTTTTTTTAAAATAGTTCAGTTGATTCCCTAGTTTGTGCCCCTTACCTGTCACAAGAAAAAAAAAAGTTTTCTATTTGCTAAAAGATAAAAACAAAAGGTGTCATTATGAAGAGGATTGTGCCTGAAATGCAACAGAATGCGATGGTTAATTTGTTGTTTCTTTTAAAATATATTTGGCCCGTTTAATTTGAACAACAATTTTATGCTTTCTATTTTGTTTTTTATAATCTAAAAAATTAGTTTTATGAAAGCACTTGTTTTCCACAAAGAATAAATTGAAGTTTCGAACAGCTTCTCTAATTTTTGGTTTCTATTTACTAATTCTTAGAAATGTTCAGAAAATTTTCAAAACTATACAGGCTCTATTTGTTTCTATAGAGTCTTCTACTGTTTGTTTGCTCTATAATCTCTTAACCACTAACTTGGCTCACTCTATTTGGTGGCTGACTGGCAGAGATCAGAGGGACTTAACAAGTCATGTTTCCTTCTCATAGGTAACATCATTCTCTAGCATGACTAACATTAATGGCTACTTAATCATACTTCATAAATATTGAGATTTTTGGGTTGTTATTATGAATTAATGATTGTAGTCTTCGTTTCTTTTTTTAGTTAATAGTGGTAGTTGTTATAGAGAGATTCGCATTCAAAGGAGTGCCATCAAATTTGTTGACATATTTGACAGAAGTTGGGAAAATGAGCAACTCTGCTGCAGCCAAGACTTTTAACTATTGGTGTGGTTTCTCATTCATTGTGCCACTCTTTGTTGCATCTCTTGCTGAACGTTACTGCAATCGTTATTGTACCATTTTGGCCTCTTCTTTCCTTTACGTTGTGGCAAGCATTAAGCAAATTCTGTTCTGTTTTGTGCCCTTTCCCTGTCAATTGTGACATAAACAAACTCTTACACTCTTTCGACTCATGTGCACTTGTAGATTCTAAAAAATAGTATTATTCTAGTAGTTAGCATCAAAAAATTCTAATTCAAATACTTATTTGAGAGTAACTATTAACGTTCTGAATTGGTTATATAAAAATGCAACAAACAGGAAATTGGCTCAGTGATTAGTATGTTGTTGATTTGAGGGAACTATAACCCATCAAAAAGACGAATTCAAATTAGTATGTTGATTAATCGTGAGCAAACTTTACCCGTCAAAACAAGGAGTTTGACTCTCAGCCAAACATGTAAATTACACTAATGTAGTGCAATATGTTATATGCTGAGTCATGCCTGCGTTTTTGGGCAACTCAGTCTTATGCGAAGGAGTTCATTAGAAAATTTTACGTAGCTTTGAACTTTCCAATCTATACATCTTGTAAATTGGATTTCTGTTTTTTAGGGACTTTTGGCATTGACATCAAACAGCACTAATACGGTCACAGCATCCCACAGGCAACATAAGCTGTTCATTCTTGTTTTTGTCACTCTGTGTGATATCACTAGGCCAAGGTGGATACAACCCATCATTACAAACTTTTGCAGCAGACCAACTAGGAAACGATGAGCAACTTCCTCGTACTAAACACGAACAAAAATCAAACAAAACAAGCTCATTCTTTCAATGGTGGTATGTTGGTGTTTGTGGAAGCTGTCTGTTAGGTGTTACGGTCATGTCTTATATTCAAGATAAGTTCGGGTTGGTACTGGGTTTCGCAATCCCCACCATCGCAATGATTGCATCAACTCCTCTGTTCTTGTGTGGAAACAGAGTTTATACTTCCAACGAACGTGGAAATGCCACATTACCGAATGGCCAATCTGAAGTTGCTGAGCTTGAGTAATTTTCTTTCTTTCTTTAATTTTTTTGGTGGGATTTATTTTTTATATGAATCTGCCAAGAAAAAAACAGGAAATTATGTAACAATTACAATAAAATGATGAAGTATTAAGAAAATCTGATAATTTTTGTTTGTTTCCTATAGGCATCAAGAGAAACCCTTTTGTCCTCAGTAGCAAGATAGAACTTTTGTGTAAAAGTTTGAATGCCCATACTCTGAGCTTTCTCTTGATTAAATAGAGTTGTTACAACTTAACATATGCCTCAATTACAGCAAATCATATTTTGTAATTATAACAGATTCTATCCTAGGAAAGGAATATATTTACATAATATATGACAGCAATAATATGACTGTTACAGTTGATTATGACAGTTGTCATTGACACCCCTCTCAAATTGATGCTGGTGAGTCAAGCAGCATCAATTTGTTAACAAAAAACTGATGTCAAGGAAGAGTGAGAGGCTTTGTGAGGATGTCAGCAATTTGTTGATCGGTAGAGATGTGAGGAAGAGTAATAACACCATCATCGAAAGCTTCTCGTATTGAATGACAGTCAACCTCAATATGCTTGATACGTTCATGATAGACAGGATTTGCTACAATTTGAATAGCACTGGTATTGTCAGCTTGTAGCACGGTAGGATTAGATTGTGAGTAACCCAATTGAGAAAGTAAAAACCACGTAACCAAGTAATTTCAGAACATGTTACAGACATTGCACTATATTCTGCTTCAGTTAAGGATTTGGAAACTTGTTCTTGCTTCTTACATTTCCCAGAGATTAATGCATCACCCAAGTATATACACCAACCAGTAGTAGAACGTCGCATACTAGGACAACCAGCCTAGTCAGTGTCACTATAAGCGACAAGTTGAAGTGAGGAACCAGATGGAATAAAGAGGCCACGGTTGGAAGTACCCAAAAGATAACAGATAATTCGCTTAGCAGCTGCCAAATGTAAATGATGTGGAGAAGCCATAAACTGACTAAACAAGTTGACTATAAATGAGATATCTGTCTTGGAATTTGTGACTAATTTTATGACATTCATAAACATACATGACAGAGGAAATAATCAAAATTTTAAACCTTTTAAACCTAAAATTCCACAAATGATCTATGCATATCAACATGCAAAATTAGGTTTAGCATATTTTAAGTTAAAATCCAAAGTTCGAATGAATGATTGAATGGAGTGTTGGTGTAGGTTTTAGTAATCAAGGCCGAATCCCCTCTATCTCACGTTGCCTTTGTATAAACGTGGTTAAAGGTATCCACATAAACATCTTGCTTGGATCGACCTAATGTACTAGCACTTGAGAATTTATATTCTAGCCTCACAAAATAATTTTCTCTCTTTGTAAGTAGCACTCACAAATTCGGTCAAACCATGCTAGGTGTACAAAATCAGCCCCTATTTATAGAAGCATAGAAAACCCTAGTCTTTCTTCTATTAGGACTTCTTTTCCCTTGTCCTATAAGCATAAGAACTCCTAACTAGGTATGAAGTGTACTAGGTTTTCTTTTCCTTATCAGACAAGAATCAAGGGTCCTAAAAAATCGGAATGTGCAGAATTTTCTCCTAAAAAATAGGATATGAGCCGAATTTGTACATAGGCATTTTACTGTTATTGAGCTTTTAATTATGTGATACATTATTATCAAATAAATCACTCTATGATTAAAATACATGGGTCAAATTTATGTCACACAAAATAATATGTTCAAAACATATTTAACCCATTAAGAAGTAATTTACATTAAAACACTATTACATTAATGGATAATACCTTATATCATATATAAGACATAAATCATAAAATCTTGAATTTTTACTAATTAATCAAATTAATTATCTTAATAATTCAATCACTATAAGAGAGAATATTTGTGAGTCGATCCAACTCATTTTAGTGTGTGACCCAATAGATCCACTCGAGTTTGGCAATGGGTCTTGTCCCAATACTTGGGCCCATAGTCCATAAGCGATATCTAGTAATACATTATGACAACCCAAAATCTAGTGGATATCAGAGATCCGAGTTTAACCTTTCACATTTTGATCTTTAGTCCTTTTGTCTCACGATATCTAGATTAAACATACGGTATGGTTACATGTCAACCTTATATACTTAATACGTTTCTTGATCTCAAGTAGATTGATATGACAAATGACATTCATAATCCCTATATCAATTCATTTGAGTATGCATACATTCCATCAATCCTACTCATCAAGTGGCCTAAAGATATCACTTTTCATAAGATGAACAAATTCGTCACTCTTATTATCACTCATCTACAAGATTCATGACATAACCAGTCATAGTCTTTATAGTTACCCTGTTACAGATAACATTTGACGAAGTTAAAACATGTGATTCCTCATGTAGAAGTTGATAGTGAGTTTCAGTCAGATGACTCAAATATCATCACTGCATGAAAACTCCTTGTGGCATCAATCCATGAAGTGCTTTCATAGCGGGCTAGTATAACACATGTTCCCTAACATGTATCTATATTCTAAGTGATGTCTCACATCCATAATCAGTAAAACGTGGTATCTACTTATCAACATACTAACCTTAATTCATTATCATTCCCATGATAATAATCGATTAAGGACATTTAAAATAATATTCTTTTAACCTTAGGGTTTTACTATCAAGTCAAATTTGATGATATAAGGAAGAATAAACTATCATAGAGGTTTTATCTTCATAAAACACATTATAATATTTCATAAAAATGTCTCATTATTAAATGATAAATTGAATGAAAATATACATATATGATTGGACTAGGGCACCAAAACTAACAATCTTCCACTTGCACTAGTCTCAATCAGGAACGAACCTAATACCTAAAGACCTGATGAGTCGTTCATGTTTCGGTTTTAGGAGAGCCTTTGCAAAGGATCCGCTACATTATCATTAGTATCAATTCTGCATCTCTTGACATCTCCTCTTTCGATGATCTCTCGAATAAGGTGAAATCGTCTAAGTATATGTTTGGTTCTTTGATGTGATTTAGGCTCCTTGGCTTGAGCAATAGCCCCATTGTTATCACAATATAAGTCTAGTGGGTTTGCAATGCTTAGGATGACATCCAAACCAGTGATGAACTTCTTAAGCCAAACAACTTCCTTCGTTGTGTCTGAAGCGGCTATGTACTCAGACTCTGTAATAATATCGGTCACGGTGTCTTGCTTGGAGCTTCTCTAGCTGACAACACCTTCCTTCAAACAAAACCTATAACCATATTGCAATATGAAATCATCATGGTCAGACTGAAATCCAGCATGAGTGTAACTACTTAAGACTAGTTCGCCTTTTTGTCCTCCATAGACCAAGAACACATCCTTAGTTCTTATAAAGTACTTGAGGATATTCTTGATTGCGGTCCAATGACTTTCACCTGGTTCAGACTAAAATCTACTAGTCACGCTTAAAGAAAAAATGATATTAGGGCGTGTACAAAGCATCACATACATGATGGATCCAATAGCGCAAGCATATGGAATCCTACTTATGTAATCTCTAGCTTGCCATTTTGTAGGACAACTTGCCTTGTTCAATGATTTTTCAAGAATCATGGGAATCATTCTTTTCTTAGAATTTAGCATGCTAAACCTCTTTAGCACTTTATCAATGTACATACTTTGACTTAGTCCGATTAGCCTTTTAGATCTATCTCTATATATTTGTTTTCCCAGGATACGCGAGGCTTCACCTAAGTCCTTCATTGTGAAATATTTTCCTAACCAAGTCTTGACACTCTGCAAAGCTGGAATGTCGTTTCCAATGATTAAGATGTCGTCAACATACAACACTAAGAACACTATCGCACTCCCACTAACATTTTTGTATACACAAGACTCATCTTCATTCTTAATGAATCCAAACTCTTTGATTGCTTCATCAAAATGAAGATTCCAACTTTGGGACGCTCGCTTCAATCCATAAATGGATCTTTGAAGCTCGCATACCTTACTAGAATTCTTAGGATCGACAAAACCCTCAGGTTATGTCATGTACACATCCTTAAGGAGGTTTCCACTTAGGAACTTAGTTTTGACATCAATTTGTCATATCTCATAGTCATAATATGCCGCAATAGCAAGAAGAACCCTAATGGATTTAAGCATAACGACTGGTGAAAAGGTTTCATCGTAGTCAATACCATAAGTTTGTTTAAAACCTTTTACAACAAGTCTTACTTTGAAGATCCCATCGGCTTTTATCTTGTAAATTCATTTGCAATCGATGATCTTGGCTGTATCAGATGGATCCACCAAGTTCCAAACTTGGTTATCATACATAGATTGCATTTCTGATTTTATGGCTTCATGCCATCTTACAGAATTTGGATCTACAATCGTCTCTTGATAGATTGTAGACTCATTATGATTTACAAGAACAATTCCATTATCGTCAGTTATGAGAAATTCATATCTCTCAGGCTCATGACAAATCCTACTAAACCTTCTTGTGCTTTGTGTTACAGATTTGGATTCCACAATATCTTGTGAATCTTTTTAAATCTTTGTCCTATCATCAACGACTATTTGTGGTTCTTTTATTTCGTCTAGAAGTACTTTACTCCCACTAATTTCTTTGGAAATAAATTGGTTTTCTAAAAAGACACCATTGTGAGCAACAAGCGATGTGTTCTCAGAACGATTATAAAAATAGTATCCTCTTGTTGCCTTGGGATACCCCACAAATATGCATTTGTCTGATTTATGTGCTAACTTATCTGAAACTTGTCGTTTCACAAGAGTTTCGCATCCCCAAATCTTTAGAAAAGACATTATGGGATTTTTCCCATTCCATATCTCATGTGGTGTCTTTTCCACCACTTTAGATGGAATTTGGTTAAGTATGAATGTAGCAGTTTCTAAGGCATAACCCCAAAACGAGATTGGAAAATCCATTTGACCCATCATTGATCGAACCATATCCAATAGAGTTTGATTTCTTCTTTTGGATACGCCATTTCATTGGGGCATTCTGGGAGGAGTAAGTTGTGACACAATCTCACACTCCTTAAGATGATTGTCAAACTCTTGGCTTAAATATTCTCCACTACGATCGGATCAAAATGCTTTGATATTCTTGCCAAGTTGGTTCTATACTTCACTTTTAAATTCCTTGAACTTTTCAAAGGATTCAGATTTATGTCTCATAAAATAGGCAATTCCATATTTACTAAAATCATCAATGAAGGTAATGAAGTACAAATAACCTCCTCTATCACTTGAACTAAAAGGTCTGCATACATCATTATGTATTAAGCCTAATAGATCATTAGCCCTTTCACCTTTATATGTAAAAGGACTCTTAGTCATTTTGCCTAACAAACAATATTTGCATGTATCAAATGATTTTAAATCAAATGAGTCAAGTAATCCAACTTTATGGAGTTTTGAAATGCGTTTCTCATTTCCATGGCCTAAAAGACAATGTCAAAGGTAGGTTTGGTTTAAATCATTTGATTTTAACCTTTTATTGATGTTATAGACATGTTTGATTTGTTCCAAGTTTAAAACATATAGACCATAAGATAAGGTTGCAACACTATAAAATATATATCCACGATAGATGGAAATATTATTATTCTTAATAATAAAATAAAAATCATCATTGTCTAAACAAGAAATAGAAATAATGTTCTTACTCACAGTACGAATATAATAAAATTTCGATAATTGTAACACATGCTCACTAGGCAAAGTTAAATAATAAGTTCATACAGCTAATGCAACAACTCTTGCTCCATTGCCCACTTGTAGGTCCACTTCACATTTTATTAATGATCTACTATTTCTCAATCCCTGCATGTTAATGCAAATATGAGCTCTATATCCAGTATCAAATAACCATGAGGAAGTAGTAGGCATATTGATTTCTATAACAAAAATACCATAATTTGAAGCCTCGCTTCTCTTCTTCATTAGTTCTTCCAAGTAGAGTTTGCAGTTCCTTTTCCAATAACTCAGTTCATTGCAATGAAAGCAAACTCCTTCTTTTGCCTTAGTTATCTTAGGCTTAGGCTTATTGGGCTTGGATTTCCCCTTGTCCTTGCCAACTAACTTTGGCTTAGTCTTGTCTTTGTCCTTCCATTTGTGTACTATGAGCATATCATTGGTTTTAGGAATGCTCTTCTCGACATTCTTTAACATACCAAGAAGCTCGGTGATGGACTTATCCATGTTGTGCATATTGTAGTTCATGATGAAGTGGTCATAATTACTTGAAAGTGACCCTAAGATCATATCTATAGCCAACTCCTTTGTTAATGGAGCACCAAGTCTCCCAAGGTGGTCAATGTAAACTTTCATCTTGAGTACGTGTGCACTCATCGAAGTGTCAGGAGTCATCTTACACTCATTCAATGTCTTAGTTGTCAAGAACCTTCGAACTTGCTCTTAGAACATTTCCTTAAGATGTCTCATCATGTCAAATGCCTCCATAGCTTCGAATTGCTTTTGCAAATCCGCAACCATGGTAGCGAGCATAAGACATGTGACATTTGTCGAGTTACTTACATGCTTATCATAAGCATCTTTTTGTGCTCTAAGGGCATTGAATGGAGGTACTTAGGGGATCGTTGTATCTAGGACATAAGTGTAACACCCCAGCCCGAAACTATCATGCATAACATATATTTTATTGATACATGCATTGCATAGAACATTTTTATATAGAATACATATCATATGTTTACAATTAAAATAGAAAATGAATACTTGTGTAGTTAGTTAAAAGATAATTTTTAGGCACAATCGCATAACCATAACAAATGTCGATTAAATATATAGTGTTGAATTTACGATTAATCTTAATTTTAATATATGTCAAATAGGATTAGAATAATAAATAAAAGTTCCGAATTAAATTTGAACGAGAGACTAAAAGAAACGGAAACAAAGAAAAGAAATAAGAGTTGCGACCAAGGTTAGCAAATATATTTGCAAACATACTGTGTAAGAATTATGAAACACAAGATACAAGTGTGACACCTAGCTAACTGATTCATCATAACCAGCCTCCACATCTCCAGATTTATAGCTGCACATGAGAAGGATAAGATTGAAATAAACTTAGAAAATAAAACAAAATTTGCTTAGGTGAAGCGGTGAAACAAAACCCATTCTTTAGTCCCAAAATCTTCTCCAAAATAGTCATCACACAAGTAACAGCGGTCCAATACTGCAACCTAAAGTCCATAGCTGTATCATTATCAACCAAGCTCAAAAGAAAAGAAAAAAAGAAAAGAAATCACAAACGGTGGAGTTCAAGTTGGCAACCGAGATATATATAGTTATGTGGAACCATTTTCTTTGTTCTAAATACAGAAAAGCACCTTCAAAATCTCACCAGAACAAACTCTCATATCTAAGAAACTCTCACACATAGAAAATTCCTTCTCAACATAGCATCCAAGCAAGAGCAATCTTAAGGTAATTCTGCAGTCTTAAGGACTCCTCATAAGAGTTTGTTTCCTCTTAATTTTCGGAACTTATAGAGATGGATTCTAAGATACCTCAAAAAATAAAAGTTGTATATTTATGTGTCTATTATATGTTTGTAAAACAGTTTAAACAAATTCTAATTTGTTTGATAGGTATGGCCAAAATAGTAGAAACTGCCAGATTCTGAATTCAGTAAGAGTGGTCTGATTGAATGGTAATTTTGAGAACCTTAGAGACTTTATTTGGAAATGAATAAAAGACCAAAGTTGCATTTTATTATGGCTTATATCTGACTGTAAAATATCATAGCTTAAATCCATGTGTGGAGAAAGTTATAGTAGTTTTTATAAAACTAGTCATGCTAATGGATATGCTGAACACAGCTTGAAGCATAGGTTTCATTTTAAAAACTACCCAGATTGACACGTTTTGAATTAGAAAGTGATATTTTCCAAAAACAATTATATGTGAATTTAGTTTCTAATACAACAAACCATTATTGATTTGGGCTTGTATAGATAAATCTATGAATAAAAAACTAGACAAAGGTCAGTCTGTCTAGCTCTAGCTTAGGGTGTAGATTTTGGAATTTACTGCGTCCTCTGTGGACAGAAATAGATAAAATTATTTATATTATTAGAATTATACATGTGTCTAGTTTCTGAATCAATTTACAGAGATCAATTTGGTTCTTAAATGAAGGACTTATGATTAAAATACTCAGTGATGTCCAGTCTATCCGGCAGAGAAAACAGAACAGCGACTGGACTGAATTCGGAAATTCACCATAGATTCTACAAGTTGAATTAATATCCATACCATATATCAAAAGAAATTTTAGGATGTCTAATTTTATATAAAATTTGTAACAAAGTTATTGGAGTTCTGTAACTCCTAGAATGGTAAATTTATCAGACTGTTTAGTAGGGAATAAAGCTGATAAATCGTTATAGGGACTGTTTTTAACAAATTTTCAAGGACAGTGACCAAATTGAAACATTGTTAAAACAGAACACCCAGTACATAACCAGAACATATCCTCCAAAATATATAGAGGTAATTGGTTATATATTAACTAATTCCAAAGAAACGGGTCATTCGCTAGGATGTGTAGATTAAAATTATTATTTAAGAGACTAATCTGTAATTTTATAAAAAGGTGTGTGATATTGATTTATGTAATTTTAATATTGTATAGTTCTGGAGGATCCAAATACTCGTAGATTGAAAAATTAAAAGTTATCAGTATTTGAAACATATATCAGAGGTCTAGATGAGTAGAAACTGGAGGTGTCTCCACTTGTTTGATATATGAAATGAAATGTGCCGATTTTGATAGTTTGTTTGATATGTGAATGTAGGATTACATTGAATTATTTGTTTACTACACATGTAAAAATGTGAGATATGTAGCATTGCTTACCAGTGACGCATGTTTTATATATGAATTGTTTGTGAATTTGTTATAGTCAAATGCTCTGAATATGATTTGAATTTATTGGATATGAATTTGTTTATTGCGCATAAGAGAATATGATTTGGCTTGCCTTGTGCAAAAAGATAGACATGATATGATATAGTTATCGATATCTTCCCGAGTTTGATTAAAGATTGGACTGATATATGTCACTTGCATTATTGACCTAAAAGGCGGACTTGACCAACATGTTTAAGATCTCCTATAGTCAAATGAAAAGATCAAAGACTTCTCATATAGTTCAAATGATTCGAGACTCAATATCTCACGTAGTTCAAAGATCGAGACTTTGTCTCATATAGTGCAAAGAACAACAACCGGCTTTACAGTTCGAGACTAAATGTCTCCATAGATCCGGGTAAAGACTTATCGTGTTTTGACCAAGCTCCAAATTGAAATTGGAATTGCATTCACTTGCAACAGAGCATATTGCATGATTAATATTTATTTTATTGTTGTGGATATATCAATGAGGGTTTCACTCATTGAGTAGCGACTCATATAAATCGCTATATTTTTCTTAGGTTCCTTAGCTGTACAGTTTTTGAAAGTTAATCAAGTGTGACACTGATTGACTTATACATATGGAGCACATGTTATCTGGTTGGGTCTCACACTCTCTCTCCTCTGCATTTTTTCATCTTTGTACATAAAGTTTGAAAGAAGATTCGAGTGTTGTCTATGAATTTGTTAAATATGTTTACATGTTATGTTAAAAAAATTTTGTATGTACCTTTTAATATGAATGAATTGTATAAACATATACTTTATAAATATAATTACCTATTGTAATAGGGATATATGATAGGAAAGAGTGTGACAATAAGCCTTCTTTTGTTGCTTAAGAGCAGTTCTTAAGTTTTGTGACCGATTAAGGAAGTTAGTCACATTCAATTTCTCCTTTTCAAGAATTGATCGCAACGTAAAGGTTGATGATGTATTGTTATTTGTTGCCATTATATCTATGTACTGAACATGCAAAATTAATATGAGGTCTTTCGAATACTTCCACTAAAATTAACATTCCTAATGTTAATTTGAGTTTTAAACATAGTGGATACAATATTCATATTTTACTCAAATTTAAGTCAGATAAGCTAGTCTTTAACCTTAGCTATTTAGGTAGAAAACTCCTTTTCAATTATATCAAATATAATTTTTGTATTACTAGTGATTTTGACATCTCATGTCCCGGCATTTAAATCTCTTTTTATGCCCTATGCCCAAAACTGTTTTGAGAGTCATGTTAAGTTAAACCATAACCAAAATATGGATACAACCATTATTCACCCCTGTCTATCTAAGGTAATCGAGTGCACCTTACGAAGACAGAAACTATACATCGACGAATAAAGGTTTGACAAGTATTGATTATGGAAGGCATTTTTCGACTTACTATTGTAGGGATTTGTTTGTTTATTGGTTTGCATGGGATACATAACTAAACATTCAATCATGGAATATATGCATCACATGTATATATATAGCAAAATTTAAACGTGACATGACAAAGTCCAAAACAAAGTTTGATCTCACAAGCCAATGTGAAGATCAATGGTCAACCTAGGGTGGTCTTCAATCTTCATTGCAACGAACGACATCCATCTTCTTTTTACAGACATTGTATAAATTTAAATATATACTAAACTAATCTAAAAGAAATGGGCACATTGGCCAAACAAACTAAAGAATTGAAATATGCACAATTGTCATACCTTACAATGAACAATAATAAACCAATCACATGGGTTAATTGGGCCTTTTCATGCACCATACATTTTGAATCAACATTCAAATCAAAACATAATCAGATTAATAAACGTGATTCAATTAATCAAATATCTACATTGATTAAATGTTGGATGTGTATAGTGGTTTTGCAAGCTGATCGCGAGAGAGGTTTATAATTCGCATTGCTCATTAAACGAATTGCTAATTTTTAAACCCTAATCTGTATTAATCTCATAATCAAATTATGATTCAAATCATTGTTTATAATCCCATTATAAACCCACACATACAAAAGCCTAAATGGCTTTCTAGATGATTGTTAACATTTTATGTAATCCATCAATTATATTCGGACATACACAATAAAATTCTCAATTTTATCTTGCTAAATTAAATCTTAAATCATATTATTAATTCAGCAACAAAACCATTAAATTATAATCAAGGCCGAACATATACAATAACAACACAATTATATTGCATATAAAAGGGATCGCTTATGTTGATCGTGCAAGTCACTCTGATACCAATATTGGAATTCGTAACTAATTTTATGACATTCATAAGAACATAACGTTGGGGAAATAACAAAATTATTAACCTAAAATTCCACTGAGGATCCATGCAAATCAACACACACGATTAGGGTTAGTGGTTCTATCTTAGATCTAAAGCTTGAATGTTTGATTGAATGGAGTGTTGGTGTTGCTTTTAGTATTCAAGGCCGAATCTTCTTTTTCTCACGTTGCCTTTGCACGAACGTGTCTAAAGGTATCCACACAAACGAACCATTTTGGATTGGAAGAGTGCACTACATTTAGAATCTCTATTCTAATACTCAAAAATAATTTTCTCTCTTTTATTTGTGGCACTCACAAATTCGGCAAAGCCATTAAAAATATGACAAGGGTGTGCTTCTATTTATAAGCTCATAAAAACCCTAATGAGGCTAAATTCCGTTTCTTGTCCTACAAGAATAGGAACTCGTTATTAGTCATGTACTCCTATTTAGCTGAATTGTAGCCTTGTCACATAAGAATAAAGATTCCTATAAAATAGGAAGTGTGTGCCGAATTTCTTAGTCATCTTTGCACTAGGTTTTTTTCCTTATCACACAAGAATAAAGACTCCTAAAAAATAGGAAGTGTGCCGAATTTTAATAGGCTCACTGATGTTTATTGGGTTTTTAATTATCTGATACATTATCATTACATAAACTACTCCATTATTAATACATTGAGTAAATTATGTCACACATAATAATATACCCAAAATATAATAATAAGTAATTTATATTAAAAGCCCATTACACTCATGGATAATGTCTTATATCATATTTAAGACATAAACTATTAAAACCCTAAATTATTAATGATTAATCAAATTAACCATCTTAATAATTCCATTACAACAAGAGAGAATATTTGTAATCCAATCCAATTCATTTTAATGTGTGACTCAATAGGCTCACTCGAAATTGACAACGAGTCTTATCCCAAAACTTGGGCCCATTGTCCGTAAGCGGTATCTAGTAATAGATTATGACAACCAAAAATTAAGTGGAGTTGGTGATCCGAGTTAACATTTCACAATTTGATATTTAGTCCTTTTGTCTCACGATATCTATATTAAGTATAAGGCATGGTTACATGTCAACCTTATATTGCTTAATGTGTTTCTTGATCCCAAGTAGATTGATATAATAAATGACATTGATTTCATTTAAGTATGCATACATTCCATCAATCCTACTTATCAAGTGGCCTAGAGATATTACTCTTCATAAGAGGAATAAATTCATCACTCTCACTATCACTCCCCTACAAGATTCGTGATATATCCAATCATAACTTTTATTATTACCCTGTTACGAATAACGTTTGACAAAGTTAAAACATGTGATTCCTCATGTAGGGTTCGATAGTGAGTTTCCGTCAGAGGACTCAAATATCACCACTATATGAAAGCTACTTGTGACATCAATCCATGAAGTGCTTTCATAGCGGGCCACTCCAATACACGTTCCCTAACATATATTTATGTTCTAAGTGATATCTCATATCCATAATTTATACAACGCGATTATCCACTTACCAACATACTAACATTAATTCATTATTATTCCCATAATAATAATTGATTAGGGACATTTAGAATAATATTCTTTTTACCTTATGGTTTTACAATCAATTCATACTTGGTGACATAAGGAAGAATAAACTATTCATGAAACATATTATTTCATACATATGAAATGAAATGCCTCTTTATTAAATAATAAATCAAATGAAAATGTACATAAATGATTGGACTAGAGCATAAAACTAACAAATCCAACATCAAAAACAACACTCAAGCATAAACAACAAACCCTACATAAATTCCTATATGAAATGGAAGAAAGAAATGAGTTGAGGGTGTGATCTTATCTCAAAAACTTGACAGGAATGATGGAGAATTGAAGAGAAGAGAGGAGAGACATTTTGGATGAGTGGTAGTGTGTTTGGAGATGAAGAATGACGAATAAGTCGGGTTGAGAGGGTACTTATAAGCCATTCCATTATCAGCACGTTTTGCCTTCGTTACGCATGCAACTTGGCTGATTACGTATGTAACTTGTAATTTACGTGCATAACTTGCCTGTTACATGTGTAAAATACTTTCAGTAACTTCTATCCAAGAATTACATGCTTAACATAATCCTTAAGCACTTAACTTTCTTCCAGCGTGCATAATGCTTAATTACACACTCTTGATGTAATTCCAATTTAGCTAAATAAGTTCCATTTCTCCTGGAGCTTATTTACATCTAACTTGAGTGGAATCTCAACTTTAGTCACCCTTTTTTGTTTCACACAAGGATCCAAACACAAAACTGGTCACCTCGAAAAACGAGAACCTAATAGGAAATCGGGCAAGATGTTACAAATTCCAAATATGAATAATCCAGTCAAGTTAACATTCTCCAGTTATTTGCTTTGTAAAATGCAGTTAGTCCCTCTCTTCTGTATGTTTGACCTTTTAGGTCATGTTGATGGCTCAACTCAGTAACTAGCAGTGGTGACTGATGGAAAACAAAATCCAAAATACCTTGAGTGGATTCGTCATGGTCAACTAGTGCTTAATTGGATAAATTTTTTTTCACAGAATCTGTTGCCTCAAATTGTTGGCGTAGAAATGGCTCAAGATGTTTGGCACTGACTTTCCACTACCTATGCATCTAGTTCAAAGGCACAAGTTCACACTCTTAATAATTAATTGTTTAATATTCGTCAGAATAATGACATGATCACCGCCATGCAACGCACAAAGGCAATTGCTAATCAACTTGCTACCTTGAAAAGTCCTATTTCTGAGGACAATTTGGTTGCTTGTATAACTGAAGGCTTGGGCCCAGCTTATCGCCCCTTTGTTTGGTCTCTTGAAGCCCGTCTTGATACTATCACCTTTGATGATTCGTATGGGCTCTTATTAAGTGAGCAGACTCAACTCCAACGTGATGAAGCATCGGTTGAACCTTTGAATGCTTCAGCTAATTTCAATCAAAGTCAAAACACAAAGTCTCAAACTGCTCGCGGCTCTCGTGATAGGGGACATGGTTAGTCCCAACATAATAATATTAGACCTCCTATGCCTACTTTAGTTAACTGAGATATCACTTCTCACAACTGTTGTGGTTTTGGACACTATGCTATACAGTGCCCTTCTGGGAAGTCATGATAGGCCTACAATGTTATTGTGACTTCTCTACCACCTCAAGCTCAAGATTGGATTGCAGATACTAGCATGACACACCATTTGACATCGGACTTGGATAACCTTGCAATTCATTATAAATATATCGGCATTAATGAAGTGACCATTGGCGATGGTAATACCTTACTTATTTATCACTCTGGCTCAATTATGCATACTTCCAATTCATCCCTTGCCTTGAAAGATATTTTACATGTGCCTCATGTGTTTCAAAACTTTCTTTCTATTCATAAACTTACCACACATAATCCTGTATCTATTGAATTTTTTGGCAATCACTTTGTTGTAAAGGATATGAACACAAGGAACACCCTTCGCCACGGGAAGAATAGAGATGGGGTGTACTCGTTATCTCTAAACCATCGTTTGTCTTCTTCAGTAAAGCCACAAGCGTCCATTGCACTCTCAATGTGGCACCAACGTTTGGGACATGCCAACCTTTGGATTTTTCATTGAGTTCTTAGAGAAAATATTATATCTTTTTCTAAGCCAATGCGTTTACTGTCTGTCATGGTTGTAATGTTAGCAAAGTACATAAATTGCCATTTTCTTGTTAACTATTTCATGCTTCTAAACCCCTTGGACTAGTGTGCAGTGATGTTTGGAGACCTTCCCTAGTTGATTCGATTGATATTAGTCATTTTTATATGTTATTTTATGATCACTATTCAAAGTATTGTTGGGTTTACTTTATTAAGTATAAATCTAAACTTAAGAATATGTTAATCAAGTTTCATCATTTTGTTGAGCGTTTCTTTGGCATTAAGCTAATTTCATTTCAAGCTGACTGGGGAGGAGTGTATCAAGCTTTAATGCCCTATTTGCAATAATGATGGCAGTATGCAATGAATTTTATGTCCATATACTCCCAAACAAAACGGATGTGCCTAACAAAAACACCACCATGTCATTGAAACAGGCCTATCTATGCTACAATCCACCAAAGTTCCTTTGAAATTCTGGTGTTACGCATTTGATGCCGCAAACCACATCATCAATAGGCTACCCACCCCTCTTCTTAATTACAAATCACCATCTGAAGTTTTATTTGGGACTAAACCTAAATATTTGTCTTTCACAATTTTTGGCACCTTTTGTTATCCTTGGTTACGACCTTACACAAAGTACAAACTTGACCCTCATTCAATTCGTTGTGGATTCTTGGGTTATAGTAAACTTCATAAAGGGTTTCGGTGTTTAGATCCTCTTACTTCT
>CAODLS013246647.1:0-12174 GCA_948243855.1 Flueggea neowawraea | reverse complement strand
AGTTATTTAATTAGTACATATCAAATATTAATATTTTAACATTATGTTTGTAAAAAAAATGACTAATTTTTCTTCACATGCATTTTAAAATTTTATTAATAACCTTTTAAAAGATATAACAAGAAAAAATGTCAAATTTTGCAACATAACCTGAAAATTTTAATTATTCTTATCATCAAATACTTGGAATTTTTGTCATTATCCTTAAGCCAATGCACTTTTGCACTCTGCCTCCAGTAAATTTCTCTCTGTTTTAACACCCCAAAGAAATATTTCCTATCTTTCTTGTAATCTTCCATCCACTGTGTATTCCCCGCACACCTAAAAACCTCCAGCTTCCTCTTAAGAGTATTGATTCAGGTATTAAAACCACTGGTAAACCTGTTGTCCCACTTTCCAATATTTTCTACAAAGCTATGAATACGGGATATCATGTCCACACTAATCATATTTTCCCAAGAATCCTAGGCAATCTCCACACTCCCCACTTCATTAGCCCATACATTTCCAAATCGAAAAGATTTGGGTGTTCTAAAGCCAATCCTAGGAGAAGTCTCAAGAAGAAGCATGGAATTGTCTGAATAAACACCATCGATATTCAAGACCATAGCATTTCAAAAAATATCCTTCCAGCCTCTGCTAACTAGAACTCGATCAAGCCTTTGTTCCATCCATGCATCACTTCCGCTGCCTCTTTTCCAAGTGAATTTGTATCCTTCCACAACAATATCCTCAAGCATGCAATCTCTCACAATAAGCCTAAAACCCTCGATGCACCAATACGACTGCCTAGCCCCATCCTTCTTCTCAGACTAGAATAATAGATTATTGAAATCTCCCCACAAGCTTAAGGAAGGCTTGAAGTATTAGCCAAACTGCGAAGAAGGTTCCAAGAATCCCGTCTTCTAGCCCTCTCAGAATGCCCGTAAAACCAGTTAAACGTCAAGTCCTACCACCCTCAGAAATAGAAACATCTATATGGTTTGAAGAGGAACTCAAAACTGTGGCCAAAACACCAGCGCTCCACATAAGTGCAAAACCCCTACCCCGGTTCACGGGTTCAACCCAAAACACACCTTCCAAGCCCAACCTTCTTCTAACCCACTTCACATGGGCCCTCAAATTTTTTTCTTAGAAAGAAACACAAAAATTGGCCTTTTTGAATGGACCAAGTCCATTAAAACCTGAACTTACCATAGATTGTCCAGCCTGCACGAGTTCCAGAATATACAACTCATTCTGATTGCGCGGGCTTGGCCAACACCACCAGCACTAGCCTTGGGGCTTTTTTGTCTCGGCCCGTTCTGACATTTTGTTTTCAATTTTCTCTTTTTCTCTACTCACGAGCCCATTCATCTCAGAATCAAACCCAACTTGTTCCCTCTCATTCCCTTCCACCTGCCTACTTTTGATGTCGTTAACGTCATATAAGTCATCATCATTGGTATAGTCCTTAAATTCCATAGGCCCTTCCTCTCTTTTTCTTTTCCCATCTTATCATCACTAATATGGGTTTGTTGCACACATTTTCCCAAACCCTCTCCCTGGAGATTTCTCTAAACCTTCTCTTTGGCTTCTACACTCCTTTCCTTGTCAGCCAACTATACTCCACAAGTACGAGGCGCCTTTTGGGCCAATCCAACCGTCTCACCCCTGACATTCTTGAGGAACCGGTTCTGAGAGATCATCGAAATTGTATCAACCTCTGCCCTAATGCTAGAATCATACTTCCTGGTAACTTTTGGATATTCATACAATGTGTAACATAACTTTTCATTATGACCAAAAAGACCACACAAATAACAAAAACTTGGGAGTTTCTCATACTTAAAATTGACCCAATTTCAATCTCCACCAACATTTCAGACCTTAGTCTTCCTTGTCAAGGGTTTTCAGATATTCAACTTAGCCTTAATCCAAAGGAACCTTCTCCACCCACCATCAAAGTTCTTAGGATCAACACAAACATACTAGCCTATTGAATTTTTGATCTCTTTGCAAACACGTTTCGAAGCAAACCCAATAGGGACATCATGCATTTAGATCCAAAATAAAGAGTGGTTTAAACTCACATTTAACAGGTCATCATCTTTCCCCAGTTTCTGCCAAAGCAACAAATGTTTGTCGAATGTCCAAGGTGCACCATCCATAACTCTCATCAGATCTAGTTCATGGAAGAATTGGAAGATGTACCGGTTTGGTGTAATATCCTTGATATAGACACCCTTCATAGGTCACCACGAATTTGATAGTGTATCGATCACAAATGGTGGCTTAGGGGGTTTTTTAGTAAGAAAATGGCCCACTATGCACAACTCTAGATTGAGTTGCATTGTAGAAATATCCTGTTAACCCACATCATCGCTAAACTCAAGCTCTACTTGATCTTCATCGTCACTGATAGCTAATTTCCTACACTCCTCAATAAGCTCCTCTTGATCTCCCATCCTTCGGGCAACAACAAAAGAAAAATCAACAAAAAAACAAGAGCCCTGATAAAAAGCACAGAGAGTAAAGCGACACAAACACAAGAAGCAACTTAGAGGGCAACAAGAAAACTTGTTAAGAAAACAAGACAAAACTTGCATGAGCAAGACTTTTAACAGTGTAGGGCATTTGATTCTACCTCTCTAACCACGATGTATTGTCATCTCATCTTTTTTGTTAGGATTCCCTTCTGGTAACAAGGTCCCTAAGCTTTTGGCTTGGCTTCATTGATTAATAACTTTGTTTGCTAGGTACGAGCCATTCAATGCATAACCAATAACATATCATCTATTGATCTATTAATGTGTGTGAGACATACAAAAAATACAACACAATTATAACACATATGACACAAATTGTCATCCTGCCATTCTCGGTTAACAAAAAAAATAAGGGCAGTTTTGATAGTCTCTTTTGTACATTAGCCACGAATATCATAATCATAACACTTAAAAAAATCATGATGTGGGGAAAATTTTTTGAACACTTTTATCTCTCTTTTCAAATCTAAATTACTATAATTGTTAGATCACATAGTATTACGATCCTTATCGTCAACTAAAAAGAAATAATAATTAATTAAAGAAAACCTTTTTATTTTTAATTATCATCAATGTAGATAGAGTTTTACTTTCATGTACTACTACACTTATGAATGGATTTAAAATTCTTCAGATAAATGGTCATCTCTATTCATGTTTAACAATATCTGACACTAAAAATATTTATCTCTATTAGCTAAATATTGGTGTAACCGATACCAATCAACTATTCGTATTTAACAATATTTGGCACAAAAAATGTTATCTCAATTAGCTAAATATTGGTGTAACTGACACCAATTAGACTTTTTTTTTAATATATTGGTATGACCCTATCACACATACGCTTTTTACAATATTAGAAGGTACGTTTTGTTTATGAACTATTGCAATTTTCACTTTTTTGTTTCATTTTAAAATTCAATGTCAATATTTAGTATATTTAGGATTTACATTTTAGTGTTGTAAATGTATGTTTCAAAATGTTAGAAGTTATTATTGAAAACACTTCGTTCTCACAATTTAAGCATATTGAAGAACTTTAAATCTCAAAAAAAAAATGTGCACATGAACTTTGATTATTCAAGTTGAGATGATAGAGCATTATTCTAAAAATTATCTTAGTGAATAATGAGGTTAATATTATTTACATTGATTAATTTAAAATTTTTAAGAATAATTTAATTTAATAACATCATATTTTTTATATTTTAAAATATTTATAAAAACAACATTGTGATGTGAATTGCAAGTGTCCACAAAGCTAGTTTCTTGAAAAAATAGAGAAATTAGTAGGTGACATAATAGAAGGGATAGAGAAATTAGTAGGTGACAAAAAAGAAGGGTTTTGTTTCTTGTGGTTTCTTCTTCAAGGCATAAACGAAGCTGCCTTCAGAAAAACATGTAATTCTCCTTTTTGCCTTCTTTTGGCAGGAAAAGAATTCAGTAAAGAGGAAGCACAGAGCAAGATACTGAGATAAGAAATGAAGAAAAAAGAATAGCTTATAGGCTTCCAAAATTTGACATCTAAGCTAATCTTTTCATGAATGTTAAGATAGAAGATTGGTTCAAGTCATCATAAAAATTGTACTCAAAGAATGCTTCTTCTCACCAAAAAAGATCGAACATCTTTAAGTTCAAGTTCTGCAAAGAAGAAAACGCCCCATATCTGCATACCAAAGAAAAACAAATCACTATTGCTTCATGGAAGAATCCTTGTGTGCTGCTGTATTAACCTGTTTAGAGAGATACGCTTCATAAATCTCCACAACAAGCCGCGGATCCTTTTCCACAAGCTCAGTATACTCTTCTCGTTTGATAAGCTTGTCCATGTTATGGGTGATCAATGACCGAGCTGCTTCCAACACACTTTTAGCATTGTGCTGGTGTGCGAAGGCATAACTCATCACCGAGTTATCCCATTTCAATTTGGATACCAGAAACTTTTCACAATAGGCTTTCAGATGCTTCACCTGATATTTCTCGGCCAAAACTAAAAGGTCACGAGCCAAATGCTCATCCAGGCATGCTTCGGCAGTGTATAAATAGTTGACAAACGCATGCAGCGCATCATATGATACATCACTAATCTTGATCATACCACTTCTACTTTCTTCCATTTCATTCTCCAGCATAGCTTTAAACACTGGGGAATGGCTAACCTGATCCATAAGGAAATGGTTCAACAGTCAAAACACATTCAAAATTTTCTTGATCAACATTATCCTATATAATGCATAAAACGCACACAAATGAACAACGAGCACAAATGAACAACGAGCATAGATCAACTATACTTCTGATAAAAATAGAATCTCATATCCTCTATGTAATCCACAGTAAGATAATCAGAATGCCGGAATCTTACATCCTCTATCTACTTCACATTTAGATGATCTACAGTACAAACTCTTTGAGATCAAGCCTCCAATCTAAATAAAATAGACAAACAAATGTAAGTTCAAATTAATGCTTAAACATCCAATCACACAGATAAACACACACACACACACAACAACAACTACTACCAAATTTGCAATGAAATTTAAAACAATTCGATCACATTCTTTAACGATCACATAAAAACTCTAAATTCTCGTAATTCAGTACATCTTGAGTCAAAATCATAACCCACATTCACCGTTGTCACCTAGAGACATCACGCCATCACTCAACATCTTGGAACCGAACACTGTTGACAACATACGCTTGATTGTTTCATTATTTCAGAATTTAATATACTCTTAAATTCTAAAATTTGTATTTTTAAGAAAGATTAAAATCAATTGGCGACATGGGTACCAACCAAAACGGCCTTATGAGCAGGAACAGGCACAGGGCCAGAGGGGTCATCATCGAAGGACGCGACCAAAACGACGTCGGTGAAGCACGGCCCGGCAGAGGAAGAAGAAGAAGAACCAGACCTACCGCCGTGATTGTGATGGTAATCAAGAGGGGACCAAGAGCGCAAGAAAGCGACTTTGGCTTTGAGATCATCGATCTCACGCTTCAGCTCTTCCTCAGTCTCGCTGGCTTCTTCGCAGCACTCCTTGCATGTGCCGGCGTCACGTGAGCTGTACTCCTCCTTGCATGATATGCAGCGCATCGTCTCGGAATCGGACTCTGTTTCGGCGTCGGATTCCATGTGTTGCGACTCCCGCCACGGCCTACTTCTCATAGTCTTCTTATGCGTCTTGTCAATTCTGCGCTTTTTATTTTTACATTTTTTCTTATTTTTTACAATTTTTCCCTTTACATTGAGTGAGGACTTCAGTAGTTCCGTTGCTGGGGGGAGCAAGAAGGCAATTAATGAAAAATAAATATTATTACTTAATGGGATCAATTTTTCGTTTTGGTGAAAAATATTAAGAATTATTGTTTATTGCTTGAATTTTGGTTTGAATAATATATTATTTTACTTTCATATAAAAGCCAGATAGATTAGAAATCCTGAGTAAGGTAAAATTTAATTTTTTATTATACAATTTATCAAATTTATTAATCTATAAGTTATTTTTATTATTTTTAAATAATAATAATAATAATAATTATTATTATTATTATTATTATTAAAAAATAATTCTTGACTCTAAACATGATATATAATTTTAGTACAATTGGACAAATCTAATGGTACACAAAGAGTTATTATATGGACGACATATGAAATATCAATATTGTTTTAGTGAGAATATTAATTATCGAAAATGTAATTCCCATATTTTTTATATGATAATGGGATAAAATATTAATATTTTATTTACATGTTAATGTAATTAAAAAAGCCTGTAAAAGAAACTTAAAATAGGAAATTACTAAAAAACCGGGCGCTAAATCCCCGTAATACTTCCGAAACACTAGCAACCTCATTCGACGCCAAGTGAGCAGTTACCTAGATCCCTTCTTCCCTGTCCTTACCCATCGCAACCGACACGTGTCAGTCACCGCCGTTCCCACCGCCGTGTGTAGCGTCCTCCACGGCTCCACCCAACCTTAGCTTCAATAAACACTGCTACTAAAAAAAAAGGTAAAAAAAAACAATAATAACTCTCTCTCTCTCTCTCCCCCATTGTTAATAGTGTGTTCAAAATTTAAAAGATTCACGGATAAGACTGGCTACTTGCAGAGCAGGGCTCCAAAGTCTTCTCTCTCTGCCCTCTCAGAATTCACTTCTAGGGTTTCCGAGGACTTCTTTCCGCTTGGTATGTTTTCTCTGTCGTCGCTTCTAATTTTCTTGTGTTTTCGCTTCTAAATTATGAATTTAATTAAAAATTAAAGAGTTTTAAGTAACTAAGCATTCCAAGATTGAATCCTTAGGTTGTAATTGATAAGTCAGTGCCCGTTGAAGTTTTGTGCTTGTATTTTGACTTTGATAAACCAAAACAGGTCGTTATACTAGTTTCGTGCTGAACCGCGAGATTGTAGGTTGATTCTAGTGAATTGGCTTGGATTTCGGTGTTTTCTGCAAGACTCTGTTTTCGAATCTATAGGTTAGCGACAATTATGTTGGGAATGTGCTTGAAGATTTGTGTTATTGGATTTGGCTTGTTGCTGCAGTGAAATCCTACTTTTTGTTGCTGAGGAGCGGATAAGTTGGGGTTTTGGCAAGGAAGGGGTGGTAAAGGGATGGGGGATGAAGAGGGGATGAGTAATAGTGAATTTGGCAATGGGGGAATACTTCGGCCTATGAAACGTGAGGCCATGACTAATGGGCCTGACATTGCAAGCGGGAATGACAGTGTTGATGGTAGCTTGGGGGGCAGTGAAGGTTTCAGATTTTATAAGAGGCGTAAGCATGCTAGGTCAAGTTCAGAGAGTAAAGGTCTAGAGGATGGGATAGGTTCTGCGGGAGCTCCTAGCAAATTGGCAGAACAGGTATGTCTCCATCTTTGCATCTATCTATTCATGGATGGATTTATGTCATTTTTCTTTACTATATTAGCCAATTGACGAAGTTGTTTTTGGTACTCTTTCTATGTTGCCTCGTGCCGAATATATTGCTGCTGTTTATGTGGGGTATAACATTGAAGTTTGATTCTTTGTGGAATCATTGTCTCTAAACATGGAATAAATTGCTTGCAAGTGTCTTTGAATCTTTAGCTTTCAAGAACGCAAACTGAAATATTGAACACATAAATTATGTGCTTCTGTATTCATAAAAACAAGTTTATTAGGATTCTCAATATAATGTTTCAGCTATATTTTACATTTTAGTACCTAAACTTAACCCAAATTTGAGCTTTGGTCATTTATTTTTAAGATATAGATGAGATCTTGATGGATATCTGCTTAAAAGAAGACTTAAAAGATGTTATGTGTTGCCACATGCTTGTGATTGGAAGTCAAAGATTTTGGTCCCTCAGTTGTAATTTTAGCAGATAAATTTTTTTTCAACGTCTAGTGCATGTATGACAGTCAAGTAGTTTCGTTCAAATACTCCAAAATAGTTTACATACTATATGTAATGTCAAATGTGGCAATTCAATGATTTCCTTTTCATAATATTCTCCACTTAAAGTTTACGGTATATTTTCCAGGTTGAGGTCTGAAAGGTTTTTTTAAAAATTGTTGTTGCTCATGTGCTTCATGTTATGCTGCCTCTTCAAAAAACATAGGGTTGTGAACTTAAAGATAAGCATAACAGCCATCAGCATTGGCTTGGGCTTGACTTGAAGGCTTTGGTCTTTTAATACTAGTCATCGAAAGTAAACTTCTCCTATAATGCAACTTGTGATGTGTTGAATGTAAAAAGCCTTACTGTTTACAAATGCAGCAAAATTGGAGTCGCAGTTGTAGAAGAGGAACTTGGGAAATTTAAAATTATGGATCTTATCATATGATGATAGCCATAGTTCTAGTAGTTTTACCTATCTTTTTTCCCTAAAATGTTCAAGTTTCTGCAAATTTGGTTCCCTTGAGTTTGGTGAATGTTTTGAGTGAGAAATCGTGTTATCAATTATTGATTTTGGATTGCAAATAGGACAGGTATGCTGTTATAGTGCTTAGGAGATAGACTTTGATAGTGATTTTGCAATTTTGGAACAAACTTATTTTTGGAATTATGAACTCTGTTTTATAGATTTGATGTCTCCAACAATGCTTTAGGGAGAAAGTATGTTACTGACGTGGACTATGATTGTGATTTTGCAATCTTGGAGTTGGAACCAACTTATTCTTGGAACTATGAACTTTCTCAATTAGATTAAATGTCTCCAACAATGCTTTAGGGAAAAATGTGTATCTAGTACTTCCAGTATTAGGTTTGGCTGTGAATTTTTGTAGCAACTCCTGAAGCTTGAATCCAAGCCCTAGTTTTTGTCATTGATTGTTTGATGTATTAGACAAAATCAATCAGAAATGTGTTTGATAAAACCACACTTTTTCTTAATCAAAGAAATGGAAGGAAAAACCAAAATTTTTTTAGGGCACAGAACGCTGCTGCCTTTATGGTGGTGATGCCTGTGATTTGACGTAATACCTTCGGTTTTTTATTTACTGACCTTCCTGTACTGTTTGAGAAAACATGCTGGATTTTAGGCTATGTTACTATTCCTTAAAAATCTCTGTACAGTTTACACTTGCATTTATGGAACATTTAGATGCAAAACTTTTGTCTGCTTGGATAATGGAGCCATTAGTTTTTCAGTTGATGATTTATCTGACAGGGTTAAGCATGGTTTTTTCTGCTCATTTTGCATGTGGTGACATGCCTTCTAGTTCAAAATCAATGCAAAGTTTAACTTCGTAGTAGTATAGTTGACATGGATCTTATCATGTGCATTGTTATTATGCCATAATATAGTCTTAGATGTTACGGAAATTTCATTATGGACAGTTGTTTTTTTCTGGAGAGGATCTGTACTGAGTTGGGAAAATGAAAACTTTGAAGTAGATGGCAAGCGCTTTTGCTAATTGACCCTTTACAGTGTGTTTGGTATAAATGAATTCCACAAAATTTGTGGAATTTATTTGTAAATCTTAACTTTTGTCAATTTATGTGTTTGGTTTGGTTTTTTAAAATATTCAAATCCTTCATTTACAAATGAAGGTGTTGGTTTTAGTTAAATTTTATTCATTTGCAAATCCTATCAAAAGAGATGGGGTTTGCAAACGAATTATACACTTTTATTACTTTTACAAAATTATTCTTCACATTGCACTCTCAATCTACTACCTATAAGTTCATTTTTGTAAACAAAAGTCAAATAATTATAAATCATCACTCATTTCAAATAAGATTCATTTACAAATGAAAATTTTCATAAAGACACCAAACTTGTTAGTTCATTTCCAAATACAATTTCTCATGGATTTCATTTCATTTACAAATGAAAATGAAATCGAAATTCATTTGATACCAAACAATATGTTAGATGTCAGAGGCAGTTTACTGTTTTGCATAATAGCTAAAATGCTATAATGAAGAGCCAGTGATGACATGAATAAGTGATCTTTTTTATTGCTTCATTCTTCTCTTTAGATTGTTCACTATGTTGATGAAGATTATCTTTGGGTTGAGGATTCCATGCAGAATTCAGAACATAAAAATATCCATATGATGCAATAAGAGAAAGAAGGAATAACCTGTTCTCCATATGGGTTCTTGTTCATTTTGTCAAAATTTGTGTGTTAATGGTGGCAGATAAATTTTAAATCACCTATTTCTTTCTGCATTTCTGGTCATTTATTTCTCAGTTAACATAGAAATGTTTGGTTCATTGTAGACTGCAAAAGAATTACCCAGCCATCTTCATGAGAATAATTCTGCTCTGCATGGTATGAATGAAGTTTCACCTAGCCAGTGGAGAAAATTTGTTCTCACGCACATGTATCTGTCATTAAGCGATGATGGTGGTATAGGGGAGTGCATGAGAGAAGCATTGAAAGCCAAGGTTTGTTCCAATGCCATGTTGTTTGTGTCATATATTCAATCTCATCTTTAATTTATTACAACTCCTATTGCTTATCAAAATTTTGTTTATTTGTAGGGTTCTAACTCTTGTGATGGAGGTAGGCATAAATCATCCTTACGGACAGGCTGCAGAGCCAATGGATCTCAAACTGCTGCTAATGAAGAAATGAGCACAAAACCTAACGGAGTTCTGGAAGAATCTCATCATAAAGTTAATGAAATGTGTCAGCATTCTCTCTTCAAAGCGTTACAATCTCAGGATTTTACCTCTTTGTGTAAGCTAATTTTTGAAAATTTCCAAGGAATGAATGCTGACAACCTTTTTGGCCTAAGACTTATAGATAAGAGGATGAAGGAGGGAATTTATGGACGTTCTCCTATGCTTTTCTCTGCGGATATTCAGCAGGTAATTTAATCTGTTCTGGAAAACTGTTGTTTTTTTTGCTTTTAGGAGAAGTTACTATATAACTTTTTTTTTTCAATGTTGCATATTCTTGATTGAATCTCTTGATTGAGATCTTGTTTTGTTTGGTTTTATTTGTTGTATGCCATTGTATTGTTGCCACTTATGTGTTTTGTTGGAAGAATGGAGGTTAAAGTAAAGGCAACAACATGGGTAGTTATTGATGTTCTGTTGTTCTAATGATTAACATCATCTCTTCTTTTTTTTTTTCAGTTCATGATGATGTATTGCCACTGACATTTTCTCTTATGTCTTTGATTCTTGATAAGAATATCATTTTTGAAGTTGTGTTTATTAACCTACATTTCTTTCAAGATCTAATGAATTTGCAAGTTCGTATTCCTAATATGGTTCATGTGATTTCTAATTCTTGGTTCCACTTCACACATGCAATGACTGTTGCTAACCTTTTTGTCACGAGCATTCTGTTCATAATTTTCAAAATGTTGCTTATCTCTGTACGCATACTTATGATAGACCAAGAAGTTAGGTTTCATCAGTTGATGAGATTAAATATCTGTTCTATGAAGTTAGTGAAATTTCTCACCCTTAAATTTGAATCCATTTGCAGTTATGGTTAAAACTCCAAAGAGTGGGTACTGAACTAATGTCTCTTGCAAAAAGACTTGCAGATATGTCAATGAGTTGCTACAGTGAACAGGTAAATGAAAACTTGTACTTTGGGAATGTTAACAGTGTAGGTTCTTTCAGTCAAAAAGTTCCCATGCTTTAGAACCAATTTTGCTTACGCCGTTACTTTCTGTTACTGTTGGGTTAAACTCAATCTGAAAAACATTATTTCCTTCCAGTTTGGAGGAGCGGTAAACTGCACATCTGAAGTTGGAAGAGATGAGGTAATCCCTGGCCTAGTTTATTATTGCCATCATTTATTGTGTGCATAGCATAGGTGTTGCTTCTGAATCTTTGAGAACATGCAATGCATGCATACTGATGATGTATGATCGTGTTAGGCTGATGTAGTTAGTTTGAGAAAAAATTTAAATTTTGATTGTAAAACAGTTTGGCACACAGGAATCTGTCTCTCATGGTAAGCCGGAACAAATGGAATCTTGTATATACAGAGTCTGCATTTGCCGGACTTGCGGGGACAAAGCAGATGGCAGGGATTGTTTAGTATGTGATTCTTGTGAGGAAATGTATCACATTTCCTGTATTAAGCCTGCTGTGAAAGAGATCCCTCCCAAAAGCTGGTATTGCGCCAATTGCATTGAGGGTGCAATGGGATCTGCTCATGAGAATTGCGCCGTGTG
>CAODLS013246490.1:0-12796 GCA_948243855.1 Flueggea neowawraea | reverse complement strand
TTTGATGGGTTGATAGTTATTGTGTGAAGATGCTTTCTTGCAATGTTTCAACTAGTTTTGTTTTCCCAATGCGAATCTTGTGGATGATGTTAACAAGTCCATGCGGTATTTTATTTTCCATAGTGGCAAATTTCAAACGCTTGATTGTTGAAGTGGCAGATGCCATCCTTCATGGTGGTTATTTAAATTCAAATGTTCAATTACAACATTATAACCTGAGAACTTGCATATTAAAAATCACAAGTTATGTGCCTTTTTTGTACTTTGATTAAGTGGAAAAGGAAATTAATTTCTGAGTCCTTCAGGTTTGTCCTAATTAATAGGTCGATCTTCGTATTTTTAAAATGTTACATAAACATTATTGAAGTAAAAAACTAGATTTCCTTTAAGTCCTTTCGTTAGTGGTCCATCTTTAATCTATTAATAATTTGCTAACATATAATCCTATTCATTTTAAAATAAATTTTAAAGACAAAAATATCCTAATTCTAAAACATATGAACCCTAATTTCCTTTCAACAAAATATTCATCACAACCAAAAGATTTCACGGACTTTTCTAGTTCACAATCACATCTTATCTAACATTCGTACAAATATATGAATCTGAAGATAGTTGAGCAACAAAAAAAACAGTCCTCATGGAAGAAATTGGAGACAAAATTAGACCAGAACCACAAAACACTCCCTGTTTTTCTATCAAGAACATTCTTTATGTCAGAGCCTAAAACAAGTAACAGATTTATAAACATTAGCCTCCACAAGCAACTCAAAAAACACCTTATCTAACAATTCTTGAATCCAAGAAAACACCAACACCAATGAAAACAAATTTACCCAGTTCTCAAATTTGCCCCAAAAGTCCCAAAGTTGCATTCTTTTCAAAATTTCAAGCAAAAACATATGGACCCAAAACAGTCAAAATTAAGCTTGAATTTTATGAATCAATCGAAATTAGTTCAAACATAATTGAAAACATAATTTTAAACAACAATTTTAGTGAATGATAAACCAATAACAGCAAAAAAAGAAAAAAAAGAAACAGAAATTACAAATGAATAGCAAAAACTTATATATTAGAAGTTCGTAACAATTAAGTCAGCTTTGGATTTGAACTCCATCTAATCATTTCTTATTGTTGCTTCATCATAACAATTAACCCAGAAGCTTTGTTGCTTCATTTCTTACTGAGCATCAGAGATTTGAACTCCATCTAGATCACTTAGTGTTTTTCATGCAGAGTGATGACTTCCAGATTTGGATCTCTCAAGCGATGGCTTCGTCGTCTAGCACGTCAGACACTACTAGTGAGAAGTGAGGTTAAGAGCTGTGAATAGGATGTCATACTCAGGTGATGACTTCCTCTTGGCAAACGGCGGCGTCGCGGGCTTCCTTCCTTCTTGGCGACTGACGGCAGCATTCTCCGACGACGCGGCAAAACAGCAATTCAGATCTGAAAATCAAGGGGATGGCGACAGGAAACTTCAAGCTCCAGCCAGAAAGGCGAGACGCGGTCACCTGTCTGGCGACTGTTGACGGAATCCCTGGCGTGGACGACAGCCGTGATGGAGTGGAGAAGGCTTTGGTCGAAAAAAGTGGGAGAGAGAGAAGAGAGATAGGGGGTTCCGAGAGAGAGAAAATGTTAGGAATGGATGAGTTTTGGAATTTAAGGAAGGGTAGTTTAGTAAACATCCATTTTTGTTAATTTTGTTAATCAAAATTTTGTGTGAATGACGAATTTGCTTTTGTAAAAAAACACGATGGTCAATCTACTAATTAAAATAAATCTGACGAACTCAGAAATTAATTTTCCAAGTGAAAATATTGCTTCTCGTGTATCTTGTTTTCAATTGTTTAATAAGTATAGATATTCACGTACACATTAATTTTTGAATGTGATACTTGTCTGGGTGTTTCAAATGTCTCCTAGCTAACTAAACCATATTTTGGTTACTTACTAGCAGGGCAATCTTTTTCGCTTTCATCAAAAATAGTTCCTTGAAGGGTGTCTCATTTGAAAGATTACTAAACTTCCAATTTCATATTTCTAGCAGTTCTTCCCTTTTTCCTTAATATTGTGAGAAGTTTTAATATTTTCATATGGTTGTCAGTTTCCTGTATTTCCACTGTTGAGGTTTCTAAATAGTGACCATTTGAGTTGATTCATCTTCTGGCTTTCCGGCATCCTATGGAATATGTTAGCCACAAAATGTGCATAACCTTCACCTGTATGTGGGGTAAGTCAATTACTTTGTAACAGCAGATGCATGTACAAGTGTACGCATTTCATGTTCTACTGAAATTGCAGAATAGTGGGCGGTGAATTTGCTGATTTTGTTCTTGTAGATAGGTCAATAAGTTCAACTTTGAGCAGTAGAAATAGGTACAACCAAAAAGGAAATGCAGTGTAAAAAAAATTTGCTTTGGAGGTTTCAGTGGTTGTGGCAGTAGTGGGTCAGAGAGGATTCAATAGGTGTCTCTGGTGTTGAATAGAGTTGGTCTGATCTATGAACTTGGAGTTTGAGCTCAGAGGTGACAATTCAACTGGCCTTGTTGCTTGCTATATAGAACTCAGAAATTGTTAGGTAACCCCAAATTACTGTCTCCTTTGTCTTACAACTTTATTAACACGTGATTTTATAAACTTTCAAAAATGAAATTAATGGCATGGTCCAAATATTACGGTCTACAAATGAGGTTTTGTTTTTCTTTCTCATGCTTGCTTTCCCATTGACTTGTAAGCTAAGCCATGGGCTTGGCTTAAGGGGATGTTTGGAGTCACCACCCAGCTCACATGGGACATTGTTTTGTTCTTCACAAAAACTGGCTTTGTTTTAAAAATCTGAACCTTGAATTTGTTACGTACTTTCCTGGGCAAAAGGGTATCTTATGTCAGTGTCATAATAAAAGCTAGCCCACTGGGCTAAAAGGTATCTTCTCCTGAACTGCTAAAATCTAAGATTGATTTACAAGGGTTTAGTGCATGCTTAGTTCCACTGTTAGCTGTTAAGGTTTTCCCCGATCTGTGGAGTGAACTCAGGGCACCAACGTGAGTTTTTCGTTAACCTGTTTTTTTATTAAATTCTTTCTTATTATTATTATTATTATTATTATACTCTTTTTTATATTCTATCATAGAACTTACAATGTCTTCTCTTCTCATTTAATTTATTTAATATATAATTCACAATATATACATTTATTTAACAAACTAAATTTTATATTTTAATGTAAAATAAATTGGATGTTCAAAATTTTATTTTAAATTAATTGAATAGTTTTTTTTGCGAAATTTAATAAAATAATATTAAGAAAACGATTAAAAAATAATACATAATTTGTGAAAAAAATAAATAACACTAATTTGACAATAGAAGATGAATACTTACAATTGAAATTGTATATTTGCCAAGAGAAAAGAGAAAAATATAGAGGTGAAATTGTGTGCTAAATAAAATGGAGTGGAGATTGTGGATATTTTTATAGATGAAAATGATAAAAAAAAAATAGGGACCCAAACGGTCCCTAAAGGAATGGTCATTTGACCGTTGTAAAAAATAACCACGGTTAAATGACCCTTTATTACAAAAAAAAAGAACATTACCTGCACAGTGGGCGGGAACATGCACTTCGTCTGAACGAAGCGCATGTTCCCACCATTCCCTCCACTATGCGGAGAGAATGGTGGATGCGGGCTCAATGCTTTGGCATTGAGCCTGCATTGTGGCTGATATCAAGTCATGTGTTTTACAGCTGCATTTATTCTATCATGATTTGAAAACAAAAAGAATTGGATAGTTTTTATTTTGTTATTTGGGAACAAGATGAGATTAGGTCAGTTCTTTTTTTTGTTTGTTTTTTATACCTCAATTTGCTGTTTAATGCTATTTGCTCCTCGGTGCCAATCAAGAATAGGGTCTTATATTTCAATGGAGAGGTTTACCTATGATCTTGACTGAAACCAACCTCGTTTTGAACTGTGTTAGCAATCACTATCAAAGAGAAATGTCATGTGTGAAGTGATGAGTAGGTTACTTTTATATGGTGATAAGTGATATTAGTTGGATCTAACATTATAAAATGTCCCCGAATTGTGGAGTATCTTGATTAAAAAGTAGTGAAATATTAGATTTGAAGGAAGCAAAAGGAAGGGAATATAGAAAAAAAAGGAGGCAACTCAGCAAAACCTCCGGATCCAACTACATCGGTTTATAAGTCTGGAGTCATTTATTGCAACATGTTTACGAAAGCGTTGCTGTTGAGGTGTTCTTGTTGTGCTGTGCTGTGCACCCACTAGGCGCAAGCTAGCAGAAGGGGGTGTGGGATACACTCACTACTGTATAAACTGTCAACCTCGTTTGCAACTTTATATGGTTGTGGGGCGCTGTTTCTTAAATTCCACTAGTCTCTCTCTCTCTCATATGTATAAACATGTAAGAGGAGAAAGACAATGAAAGTAAGTGGAAGTGGTCCAAATGATAATGTTTGTACTCTTCATAAGTCTTTATTGTGCTTCTTTATGTCATCTTGATCTTCACATGTTCTCTCCTAGATGCATTTACATGTGGACCCCTAGATAGTTGGGGTTGATGTTAACATTTGCCCAGTGTGTTGTAGATTTGCACTTCTATTACTTTTTTCCATGAAATAGACCTAACATATATACCATGTAGTATACCATCCAGAGTTGTAGTGGAGTAAAACGGATTTTTTTTTCTCCTTCCACTTGAGTATGAATAAATTTTAAAACTCAATAGGAAGAGTTTCATCACCTACAAAGATTTTGTTTAGTTTGAATCCGGATTAGTGGGATACCATACATCTAGAATGTGTTTAGTCTGAATTTTTGTGCATTTTAGGTTATAGATTGCTTGGTGTATTGTGGATTTTAATATAGGAAGTGGAAATTGAACTCTCAAAACCATCCAAACATATTCTCTTGGGTACGAGATAGAGACCATATTCAAGAAGAATAGAAACATATTGAAATTACCGTCTTTAAGAGAGGAAAAACTGTGTATTTGAAATTTTACTTTCCCCTTCTCTATATGGTCGAGGTAGAATTGTTTAGAGCTGTGAACTGTGTCCACTAAAGCATATTGCCATCGGTATTTGTACGAAAACCTTTATAAATGCTTCATTCTTGTTATTGCCCTTTTGATGCTTCAACCACAAAACGAACTTAATGTAATGAGTACTGTAACAGGTTTCCTATTTTATCTTGACTTGTGTGGTGATTTTTCCAAGGTTATTTTCTTTCTCTTTCCAAATTCTCTGTTTAAAAACAGTTTTCAAGCTTTCAGTACTAAGAGCTCTCTCTCAACCTGTTGCAGTGCAGAAACAGTAACATTTGGTACTTTGTGAAATAGTAGATTGAATAGAACAAAAAATATATGTGTAGACAGTGCTGACCACTGCTTCCCTTGTTTTTTATATCAGAATTAGCTAAAAATTTCTTGAATAAGAGTTTCTCTATACGGTCTCAAAATATCTGTTCTACCTTGCTGATATGAATTCGTTTGATTAGAATCTAGCTTACAGTGCGGTTTTTGGTTAGTGAATATGCTATAAGTATATTTACTATTCACACGTATTTAGTTTTTTAAAAAATATGTTAATTTTTTTATTTTTTTTCTATATAATCTATTTTTATAATTTACTTTTACAATCTACTCAAAACAAATTTTCTTTTTTTTTTCCCACTTCATCATTGTTGAATAGTGAATATGGTTACAGTGATTGGCCGTGGATTGATGTTGAGCTTATGATTTAAATAAATATTCGTGCTCATCTGGATGGAAAAGATCATTTGATGATAGACAAATTCACTCAATTTTTTAATATGGATGTTTTGTGTTGATGAAGACCTCTTTAAGGTGCAATTTATGAGGTTTTGTGAATGATATATAGTACATGAAATGAAATTACTAATTTTGAAGTCAAATATAGTTGAATATTTACATTTTTTTAACATATCATAATTTTAAAAGGACATAATTTTAAAAGGCATTATTATTTTTTACATGATATATCCAATTTACCAATCAAATAAAAAACTTCTATTAGTGATCACTCAGTATGGCACAAGTGAATAATTTTAATTGTTTGAATAATTAGTGTTGAAACAACCAGAAGGTGGTTCGTTGAAACGATTGTTTTTTGTTTTAGTACAATGATTTGTACATAAATATTCAAGATGTGAAGTACGATAATTCTAAAAGTTAGTGTAATTAAGTGATCGAATTAATGAGACGTGCATTTATATTACATCAACGACTTAGGTTAATGAATTTGTACTTGCTAGCATTTCGGCCATAGTATTTTAAAGTGAGAATCACACTTTTGTTGCTAATTAAAATGTAAAATCTGAAAAAATGTCGAAACGAGTTTGCAAATATTAAAAATACCACAAAATGTTAACATATTTATTCAAAATACCATTTTTAAAAATTCACGAGAAGTTGAGGTATTTTTTGAAAAATTGATCTTTTTGAGATAAATTGATTTTTTGCTAGAAATGATTTTTTAAAAAATAAATAAATTTCAAAAAAGTGTACAGAAATGTACAATGATATACACAGGTATAGGTATATAAAGGAGTCACAAGTTCTTTATAAAAAATAATTTCACAAATTTCAGTTTGGTTATATATGTGTGCATATGTGTGCACGTGTGTACACTGGCATACAAAAGTGTACAAGGCATTTGCATTTTTTTATTAAGTTGATTTACCGGTGTACACAGTACATTAGTCTGCATAAGTGTACATTGATCTTTTAGAGTACACAAGTGTATAAATTTTTAAAACTTTTTTAAAAACTGAATTTATGGTTTTCAGTATTAAATCGAGCAATTCTAAAAATTTTAGGGAAAAAATTATTATTCAGTGAAATTGTAGCGACTAAAACATCAATTTTACAATTTACTCACAACAGAACATTGTTTGGTTGTAGTTAGGGTTTTATGTCCCCGCTCCTACCATTGGTCGAGCCTCCACAACCTCGCTGGCACTGAAGCAATTGACGACAACACCATCATCGAACATGTTGCCAGTGTTGTCGTAACTTCGATTTCAATCGCGATTTGGACATGTGAAGCTATAGTAGGAGCTCGATTTTCGTCGCGATTTGGAAAGATTCTTTGTGGATACAATCGATGCCGACAACTTCTAGATTTGTTTCACGTTCTTCGTCGCGATTTGGCTTGAATAATTTCTCGTTTACTCTGGTTAAGTTGCGTTCAAAGGTGAGACAGGAAACGATGGCTCGATCTGTTTCCTTCTGAACTGCTGGCGATGTTATGATGATGGTGGAGGAGAAAGAGTAGGCAGTGATGGCGGCAATTGTTGTGAGGAGAGGAAGTGAGGAGAGAGAGAGGAGGATCGAGAAAGGAAATTTGAGAGGGAGAGAGACGGACGAGAGAGAGAGGATAGAGAAAGAGGAAGACAAGATTTTCCGTTATATACGCGAAAAGAAATGACATTTTCAATATTCAGTTAGGAAGTGACATCTTGGAGTTTAATGTTTGCATTGTGTTATTCTAGAAATTTTGAAACTCAGCGTGACAATTTTACGAATATGTGGGTTAATTATGACAACCGGCGTAATTGCGTAGACTTGTGTCAATGGAAAGACAACCACATTTAAGACCATAATATTATGGGTTCGAGCTCGCTTGGGATAGGAAGGGGGTTAGATAGAAATAGGCTCGTGCTTTCATTAAAAAAAAAAAAACCTTTAAGAAAGTTTCGCCATCATTCGATGCCGTTAAGGAGTTGCTGTTTCTCTTTGTGATGACTGATGTGAACGTCTTAAAAGTATACAACGATTGTTTGACACTATTAGAAATTGCTTAAACAACGGAGATTTTCTCAAACATGTCATGTTTTGTGTAATTATTTATCTAATACAACATCATTACAGCTGTTAGAAGTGAGTTTCACGGATCAACATTTGTCCTTTCCTGAAATATAACCAGTATCTTTTACTTAATCAAGTGAATAATTCCCCAGATACCCACTACTTGATTATTTGAATTCTAGATGTTTAAAAACTAACTTAAATCACGATTAATGATTAAATTAATTTTTAGTACTTAAAGTATGAAAGTCTGTCCGGGATTTGTCTTGTGATTGTTTCGATTAAGAACAACCTCCAAATGCGCCAAGGGATTTCTTTTAATATATTGACACCTGTTGGAGTCAAATATTCAACTGTTTATACTGAAAATAACTTCAATATTTTTATGATAAGTTGTTTTATTTGCTCTCATTAGAATTCATGATTCTTGAGCATTAAAATAGACTTCGGTACCTATAATATATTAGCCTATTGGTTTCAATACCACTAAGTTACAAATCTATCCATAACACGACTAGAATATTTAATTGTTTTGACATTCACATCTTGTTATTTGGACTTGCAAAAGAAAGGATACATCATTTGAATTTCTACATGTTTAAAAACTAACTAAAATCACGATAAATTATTAAATTAGTTTTTAGTACTTCAAGTATGAAAGTCAGTATATTACGAGGGATTAGTCTTGTGATTGTTTCCATTAAGAACGACGTCCAAATGCGACTAGGGATTTCTTTTAATAAATTGACATCTGCTGGAGTCAAATATTCAACTGTTTAAATTGAAAACAACTTCAGTATTTTTTTATAAGTTATTTTGTTTGCTCTCATTAGAAATTGAACTTATGACTTCTCAGTCATAAAGTAGACTTCAGTACCTATAAATTACAAGTTCATTAATTTTAGTTGCACTAAATTCCAAGTCTATCGATAACACAACTAGGATATTTAACCGTTTTGACATTCATACCTTGTCATTTGGACTTGCAAAAGAGAGGATATTTTCTTGGTAGTATAGGGACTTGGATAATTAGAGCAAAGTTTGGATTTACATAATTGAATTGTGCTAGATATCTTAAAAAAAGGTGGTGGTGATGCCACTTCTTTACATTAAAACCTTATGTAAGCCAGAATGGTGCAGCACAACAACATGCCGGGTTCTGTTGTCCCGACTTTAACCTATCAACTGAAGAACTAAAGCTGCCATATATCATAATTCACATGTGTAATAGGAAACATTTTTCTTGCAAATCAGGGTGGGACAAAACACAAATCCCAACATCATTAGCAAAATTCAAGATGGTGAGAGCACAATTTTATAATTTTTCATTATTGAGTGTTTTTTGTTCTGTACTTTCTTTTGTGTTATTCATTGAATGGTGTCAATTAGCGTCTTGCACCCTTGACATTTTGTGCTCCCCTCTCTCTATCGTTGAGTTTTGAGCATAAGACACAACACAAGTTTGCATTACTAACCCAAAAATTATCATTAGATCCACTAAGGAGTATTTTGTTTTATATTCCACTTTAATGTATCGTATTTTAATAATATTTAATATTATAATTAAGGAAACGTATTCGATATGAATATACGAAATTTATTATTTATCACTTCAATAATTTTTCTAATGGTTTTCAGTTAATCATAAGAGTAGTCGAATTCTAGACCTCAGAGTTGACGACATCTACAACCAATCACTTAAACTAACGTCAAATAGTTTTCTGACACATCTATCTATGAATAAATTCTCATATCAGTCAATTAACCCAGAAAAAAATAGCAATATGAAAAAAACAAAAATGACCCCTATAATTAGAACAATAATTGCTTGTTTTCGTAATTTCTAGCTAGATTACAGATAAACTGAACAAAAAAAACAAAAAAAAAACTCACCTAACTTCAGTCTTTTTCTGCAGGCAAAAAAGCTAAGGTACAAATGAAATGTAAAAGAAAGAAAATGGTCAGTATAATCGGCATGTTACTTTAAAGTCTTATGAAACAAAAGAGAATGGTGCAAAACCCTTTGGAAAGGATTTGGTTTTACCATTTTGAAGCCATGAAAGCTGTGGTACTACCCACTCAGATCATCATAAAATGAAAAAAAAATTGTCTGAAACAAACAGGGTACAACAAAAGTAGTGACCCATGCCCTATTCTCCTCCTCATTGACATGCTATGTAACGTTAATGCTGACTCAGCAACCATTGTTGAGTGTATCAATTACCTCAGAGTTGTTCATTCTATGTAGTTACCTTCCCTAAATTATCACTTTGTCCAAATCATCAGAAGTGTTTTTAATTTTGTGTCCTTTCTTTTGTTTTGAATATTAACTGAAGTCACCATCTGAACTCTACATGGTCGATTTGGATGGGTATAGATTGTCTCAGATTTTAATGCTTTTGTTGATACATATGGTCTCAAAATTGCCACCTTTGTTTCCTTAGCTTCAGGTTCCTGGGACGTTCAACCTCAAATCTTTATGTAGATTTGGTACATCATTTATAGTTTGATTGGTTCATATGTTTATTAAAAAGAAAATCTGTATCTGTTGTTCCTCTCTCACTCAAACTTAATGTGCAAATAATCTGTTATAATATGCGGTCCGCCATGACGGGTGAACCGAACTCTTTCGGTAGAGGTGTGAACCGAAACCGTGGACCGAGACCAATTGGAAAGCTCAATTGAGGAGAATCAAACTCGGTTAGTCAAGGTGTGAACTGGGACATAAATCGATGCCAATTGACAAGACCAATTGAGTTAGGGTTGAAATGGACTCGTTGGGCCCATTAGGCCATTAGCCCGTTTGAGGGCCTATATAAGGAGCTTTGCTCCTTCATTTCCTTTACAACTCCAAGAACTCCACCACCTCCAAAACCGGGAGAGAGAGAGGTTGAGACCTCCTGTCCCGAGTCCTGCACAGATCACGTGTGACATCTAGACTGCGAAACAACCGAACACTCCCGTTGACATTTCAACCGTGGTATGCTCGCAAGATCAAGATAAAACTGGTCATGCTCCGCTGCTAGCTTCCTCTGGAATCGAGGTTAGTAAGTTGAACCTATTTATTATACTGTTTATTAGTTAAATCGGTATATAGTTCCTTCATTGGTATCAGAGCCAACACGAGTTTTTCGAATATGTTTCAAAAATATTGTTGGTCTCTGTCTAGAATGCATGCTGTGATTTTTTGGTATTCGAATTTCCGTCTCGAACGTCGTTGTTGGTTCGAGTCCGTCCGGATTTGAATTCTGAAAGTTAGAATTTTGAAATTCTGGCAAAATATTTGAGATCAGCAACCTCAAAAACGTTACCTGTCGAAATTTCATATCGAAATTCCATCGAAAAGGTCGTCAAATTGACGAAAACCCAATCGAATAATACTGAGTAAAGATACCCAGATGAATTTATTCATCTGATAAGAAATGGTGATGTGGCACATTTTTATTGGTTACACACGGATCACTCGGATCGCAACACGTGACAGTGGTAGAAGGATCAAGAAGGATCCGGAAAAGACACACAAACCAATCACATTTTGCCACGTAACACACGGTCAAAAGGTCAAAGTTGACTACGCAAAACGTGGACGAATTATATATCGACATGTGGCTTTATGCAGTCACTACAAGTGGCTTCCTGCAATGTCGACACGTGGATGTATATGGCGTCAACATGTGGCATCATGTTACTCCAACACGTGGCGATATCTGTATGTGACATGTGGCGTCACCTGGATGCAACAAGTGGCATGCTGACTGGTCCAACACTTTATCACATTTAACCATTGATATGGTGACACGTGGCATACATGTCACGTGTCGAACATGTCATCGTGACACGTGGCGTGCATATCGGTCTACTTGGAACATTAAGAAAGCGATACGTGGCCGATTCAAATTCCGACACATGTCTTATCGACATGAATTATTCCCTAAGTATTGAGGAAAAACGTTTAGAGATTCTAGTGAGTTAAGAACGTTTTGAAATTGGTATGTCTAATATCACCATGATCGCAAAAATAGATATCGTGAGAAGTGGAAGATCCACTTTAAGGTCGTATGATTTTTAGGATTTTTGATAAGTTGGCACGACCACTTATGAATTCTATTTTAACACTTTAAAAAAGGTCCATTGTGTATCCAATTAACAGACATGTGTTTAATACTATATTTGTGTAGTATTATTCTTTGGGGATATTAACATTATTTGTGTGTTAATGCTGTCCAATGTTAATGTATATTAATAGATTGTTTGGATTGCATGTTGGTTTAATAAATGAAGATGATTTCTTTTATTGCTTTGACTTATTATTGTGTTAATTTACCTTAATTTTATACAATATTTTATATGTTGAGTATATTGTCCAATTTTTAAGTTTGTCTAAATAATTAAGATGACCAACATGGATTCTCCTAAGTCAAATGGACTTTAAAAGTGAATCCAAACAGTCATTATTTACTGTCTATAAAATTAAATATAGTATGTTTAATTGTTAAGACCGAGATGGTAAATATGCACCTAGTGTACATTTCGATTCAAGCTTAATAAGAGGCTATACTAATTTAATTTTTGGTTAAATAGTAAATATATGTGTATTGCCGAATGAATTACTTTTGTGCAATTATATCTTGTTATTTATCAAAGTTATTTGTGTAATTCACTGCTTATAAAAGTTGATTGATGCCGAGACATACATATGTGTATGTTAAAACTATGTTGAACTTAGGTGTCAACAATCGTAATTTCTAGATTAGAAAAATTTAGCATGTACTTTAAGAACTAAGCTCGTGCCCCTTTGAACTTGGTTATGTCCAAATTCAAGGATGAGTAGAATACCACTCAATACATTTTGGACTGAAATGTCTATAAGATGTGGAAGTTAGAAAATTCCACTACGTCTATCATCGTTTTTTATTGGTACAAAAGATGATGTATTCA
>CAODLS013245968.1:0-10146 GCA_948243855.1 Flueggea neowawraea | reverse complement strand
ATTGTTATTTAATAAATATGAGGTTTTTCATTTTGGCATATATTTTATCATGTTATTTTGTAATGCATTAACTTGATAAAATTATCCATGAATAGTTAATTCTGTCTTATGTTATCAAGTGTGTGAGTTGATAGTAAAACCTTGAGATAAAAGAACACTATTCTAAATTGTCCCTGGTCATTCATTATCATGGGAATGATAATGAGTTAAGACTGGTATGCACTTTGAGAGATGATCGTGTTTTACTAATCATGGATATGATATGTTACTCAGAACATAGATACATGTTAGGAACATAATATTGGACTGACCCACTATGAGAAATACTACATGGAATACATGTCATCAGTATTTCTTTTTGCAGCAGTGATATTTGAGTCCTTCGACCTGAATTCACCATTGATTCCTACATGAGCATCTTTATATTTTGATATAGTTCAACATCATCCATAACAGGATGGTAATACAAGCTATAATTTGATGTATAGTAAATCATGTGGAGGAATGTGAGTGACAGTGAAGGAATTTGTCCCACTCTTATTTGAGTGAGATATCTCTTGGCCACTTGACAAGTAGGACTTATGAAGTGCATGGCCGTGATCGAATGAAATTGATAGGGGTTATCAATATCATTTGTTTTGGTCAGTCTATATGGGTATCAAAAAATGTTTGATTAAGCTATATAAAGATGACGTGACCCATGCTTTATGCTTAATTGAGATATCGTGTCACAAAAGGATTAAATATCAAACTATGCATTAGGTTTTGTCGAGTCACCGAATTCCCTTATGTTGGGTAGTCATAATAATTAGCTAGAGCCCACTTATGACTGATGGGTATAAATGGTTATTTGGGCCTACTGCCAATATTGAGCGGACCTACAGGGTCACACACTCACGATCTGTGCTATATATTTTATGATGTGTCTTGTTATTATTTTATGATGAAATAATTTGTTGTATAATAGTTTTAAAACAAATTAAAATTCATTTGACATAGTCAAAATAGTTTTTTTGATTTAGTCAATAAAAGAAAGAGTTTCTTTGACTTAGTCAACTAAGAAGGGATTTGACTTGGTCAACATGGTAATTAATATTTATAAATATAGTGTGCTGAAATTGAAATAAATAATAGGGCCAAATTTTATATATATTAATTAATAAAATCTCTCCAAGTGGTTTATCCTTGTTCGACTAGGATAAAGGAATTATTGTTAGACAAGACTTAGGTTTTCTAGTGAGACTAGGACTAGGGTTTACTAATGCTTATAAAAAGCCTTATACCACACCCTAATAATCTCTTGCTTGGCCTTCCACTTCACTTCAAAGAGAGAAAAATATATCAAGGTAATTTTGAGTGTCCTCAAAGAAATTCGGTTCCAGCACACTTCAGCAGTTCGTGAGTGTAGATACCAGTAGAGGGCATTCGCATCCTGCAGAGTCTGTGACTCAAATTCAATAGCATCTTGTTTCACCAAAATGAGGTAAACATATGTTCCTTATTCAGTTTTATCGAATTGTTTGGATCCTTGGTGGAGTTCGTGACAAAAATTTTATTTTCCGTTGCGTGTATGGTGTCACAGATTCCAACAGTAGGCAATGTTGGAAAAATTTTCAACCTCTTTCTTTAAAAGAAAATTTTCTTCAATTAAAGTAATGTTCTCTTTACTCAAATCATTCAATTTTACACCAAGAGCATTTGAACTTTTCTTTAATGCAACATACTTGGCACTAAGTTTTTGAAATTCATTATGCAAGTCATCAAATGCATCATGTAGTTCATCAAGAGTAAAGTTTTTGATGACCTAGTTTCACTATCATTTGAATATTCATCCTCTCTTGCCATTAGGAATAGATTTGCCATTTCTTCCACTTCTTCATCCTCTTCAGGGCTACTGTCCTCACTATCAACCCATGTTGCTTTTATGGCTTTTCCCTTCTTTTTCTTTGGAAACTTAGAGAATTTCTTGGCACTAGAACATTATTGCTTCACATGTCCTGGTTTGTTACATTTGTAACAAATTATTGATTTGTCCTTCTTCCATTCCTTTTTGAAGTCCTTATTGTATTCTTTTGGTAAGTCATCCTTTGAGATTTGATCCTTGTTCTTTTTCCATGGCTTGTTTTTCCTCATGAAAAGTTTGAATCTCTTAACATACATAGCCATTTCTTCATCACTATCCTCTTCTTCTTCATCCTCAGATTCTTCAATTACTCTGGACTTTGCATCAACACTCTCCTTCTATCACCTTTTGGAGCTTGTTCTTCATCTTCATTTAGCCTCATTTCATGTGTGAGAAAAGAACCCAGTAGCTCTTCCATAGGCAAGTTATTGAGATCTTTAGCTTTCAATAAAACATCCTTTTTTGATGCCTAAGATTTTGGTAGAGCTCTCAACACTTTACTAGCAACTTCTAAGTTTGAGTAGGTTTTTCGAGTGCCTTCAGTCCATTTAAGATATCATTGAACCTGTCAAACATTTCTTGGATTCCTTCTCCCTCTTTCATCTTGAACAATTCGTGCCATCTCTAGTGACATTTCGTGTCTTTAAGTATAACATATGTCTTTCACCAGTGTGCCATGATAATGCTATTAACGCCTCTTGTTGAATCCTCTATATGAGTTGTCAACTTCAAATATGACTTCTTGATTCTGACACAATCTTGTAGGATGAAATATTCAAATGTTTAAATTCTCGAGGAGCGTATCACCTTTGTCATTTTCTGATCAGTGAAATGACTCCGCGCATTCTTGATTGCCAACGTGCATTGTTGAAAGTATATAAAGATTGCACCTTTACTCAGCAACGAACGTTCTTGAATCAAAAGCATTCCATAAGCTAAAGACCGTCGATGCAGCTTTGATGAATCTAAGGTATCTCTTTGATAGCGCACTTTGATGATCATTAGTGCGCTCTAATGATTTACTTAAGAGATATTGAGAATTCAGATATGTGAGTTCTTCATTATCAAAGTCTCCATCTTCAATATTTGAATAAGTTCCAGAAATGCCTGGACACTATCAACATGTTTGCTTCATCATTAACGCGCCTAGATGCATCAACTTGAAAGATCAAGATATTATATCCGTGCGTTGATGTCATAATTGCGTGTTGATGCCATTTTCTCTTAGAGCCAGGGGGGATAAGCAACCTAGAGCATGCGTCAGTTACGTAGAACGTGCGTTGCTTAACTTATTCAGTTGTTTTGTAAATCATCAAAACTGAAAGGGATTTTGCATGTTGTCCATACAATGGCGCAACAATATTGCCCTTTTTTATGATGACAAAACCACTAAAGTGTTTGCACTCTCCCTCTATTTATGCAACTGTTTTTAAACTTAACAACAAAAATCAAAGATTGATTGATCAAGGTTGTAGAACCTTGTCATGATGGTTAGATACACATTTATTATAAACTGTGATATAACTCCCCCATTTTGTCATAAATCAAAAAGATATAAACAGAAAAGAAAGTAAAAAGTATGTAAACAAGCTTCAATGGATACATAATCACAAATTTGCATAGAGAAGAACAAGTTATTACATTCATATCAAGGGAAAGTTTGAACAATTTTTACAATAACAAAATAGAATATGAATGCAACATGTAATGTTATGCAAAATGTGGATCAATGTTCTAAGATCAAGCTTGAGAAGTTGGTGGTGAATGAGCTTCAGAAGCTTCTGTTGATGGCATATTAAGAATAAGGTCATTTTGATCAACATATGTTTGATCAAGTTCTTTGGGACTCTCTTCAACATCTGAAAGAATTATAGCAACTGATTGACCTGTATCCTTGTTAGTGATTTGTATTATTTTTAGAGGAGATTGATCATGCAGAATATCTAAAGGTTGCTCAACATCCTTAGACTGTGTTTGTGCTTCGCCAAGCATGGACTGAGCTAGATTACCAAGTTTTTCAGCCATAACCGATTGAAATTCATGCAAGTCACTTGTTTCAAGATCCTCATGGGCCTCAAAAAGCGTCTCTTCAAAGTCTTAAATTTCTTCCTCTTCACCAACCTCTTCATCAATCAAAGACTCAATAGCTTTTCTTCTCATTTGTGGAATTTCTTCATTCAATTTAAAGGCGGATGGAGTGTCCTCTTGGTGGACAACAATAGAGCTTGAAGTAGCTTGTTTGTGAGATAAATCGAGAACTTCAATATCCTTAATACTCTTCCCGGTCGTTAACCTTTCCATGCTTTTGAAAATCAATTTCTGAAACTCTTCATTTCTCTCCAATCTCTCTTCACTAATATTTTTGAATTTCAAAAATTCATCCTTAGTGATGTTGACATTTTCAGAAGTACTTTCCCTGCTTCTTGCCCTTACTTCTTCACCGACGGATCTAGGAAGAATGACTTTGAGTGTATCACCAACTCAAGTAAAGACCATTTCTTCTGGTTTTGGCCTATGTTTTTCATCCTTCTTGTCCATAAAAATATCATTGATTCAGATGTAGGGACGATACACAAATCCTCTATTAACAATGTTGAAGAGCTCCATTGCCTTGAGATTTTCCTTTCGTATTTTGTGGGATTCTACCACTTGTTCCTCCTTGAAACAAGAAAAGTCTACTTTGAAGTGTTCAAAGATCTTTGTCAAGTGGCACAAAAAGGCCATGCTTTGTTTCCTTTGCTTGTTAGTTTCACCAAAAGTTGGTTTCATGAACACATTCAGAACCATTAGTGAGAAATGAATCTCTCACCCTGTCATCAATAGGTAGATGCAAATCTCATCTTGAAATGTGATCTAATTCTCAGTGTGAGACCGTAGATTAATAACCTTGGTGAGAGCCAGATGGACCATTCTCTATTCAACACCAAGATCATTCTGGTCCAACAATTTAGCTTCCATATCAACCACTTTACTTTGGTTCAGTAAGAATTTTTTGAACTTCCTCTTCATCCACAGCTACAAGATTTCCTTCCTCATCAATGAATTCCTTTTCTTTCTCATTCCCCTTATTAGGAATACAACAATTAGTAAGAAACTTGAAGAGATCATTCAGGAGTTGATTAGTTACCTTCACCTCAGTCCCATTTACACGACTTTTTATCCCAATCTCAAAATCTACACCACATTCATCATCATCTTAAAAATACTCGCATTGGCATAGAATTCCTTAATCAAATATGGATAGTAGTTTATCCCTTCTGCGCAAAAATCCTTCAAACCATACTTCACAAAATATTTGCTCAAATCTAACCGGACCTCCTCAAACTTCAAAAATCAAAAACTCTAAAATCTGAAAACTTCATTAGCTCAAGATTTATATACCTCTTTGTTGGAATTTGAAACTAAATATGACATTCATACAAGGATAAACGCAGCGGAAACAACAAAAATGTTATCCTAGAATTCCACCAAGGATCCAAGCACATCAATCATAAACGATTAGGGTTAGGGTTTTACCTCAAAAACCAAAGCTTTATTGTATGAACGAATGATTTGTTGGTGTAGCTTTTTGTATTAACTCGAAACATTTCAACCACGTTGCCTTTGCGCGAACGTGACAAATGGTATCCACACAACGAACTTGCTAGGATTGGTGTAGTGTACTAGCACCTTTTAGAATCCCTATTCTAATGCTCACAAATAATTTTCTCTCTTTTTTTTGTGACACTTACTAATTCGGCCAAGCCATGAGAAAATAGCAAGGAGTGCAACCCTATTTATAGGCATATGAGGAGACCTAAATAGGTGCATAATAGGGCCGATTTTTCCCTCTCCTTACCCACCAAGGATTCAACCTCTTCCTATTCTAAATAAGAGTGTGTCGAATTCTTGTTTAGTCACACTAGGGTTTGCCTCTCTTGTCCTACAAGAAGAAACACTTCTTAATTAATTTTGTCACATACTAATTAGGATTTTATTTTCCTTGTTAAACAAGAATAAAACTCCTAATTACTCATGGACCCCTAATTAGTTAGTACATGTGCCGAAATACTCCTTGCCACACAAGGAAAGTGATTCCTAAAACAAGGGGATGGATGCCGAATTTCTCACTCATTGTTTAGGTTTATTGTGCCAAAATTCTCCCTCCTTATTTAGGTTTATTGTGCCAAAATTCACATGGGGTTCATTAATATTATTGGGATTTGAATTATAGGATACTTTATCATAAAATAAATCACTCACATGGGCCTAATTATGTCACACATAATCATAACCATGATAATTGATGATTCATATTAAAATACATTACATTAATGGACCATGTATTAAATCTTATTTAACACATAAATCATAAAACCCTAAATTATTATTGATTAATCAAATAAATTATCTTAATAATTCAATTACCACAAAAGAGGACTTTTGTAACCAATCCAATTAGTTTTTGTGTGTGACCCAATAAGTCCACTCGAGATTGGCAATTGGCCTCATCCTAAAACACATGGGCCCAAAGTCCACAAATGATATCTAGTAATACATTATGTCAACCCAAAATCGAGTGGTATCGGTAATCCGAGTTAACCTTTCACAGTCTGATAATCAGTCCTTTTTGTCTCACGATATCTATATTGATTTATTTAATGATAATGTGTCATATAATTAAAAGCCCAATAACATTATGAAACCCTAGAGGAATTTCGACACACACTCCTATTTTTTAGGAGTTTTTATTCTTGTGTGACAAGAAGAGGCACAACCTAATTTGTATACTTAATTAATAACCATATAGTCTTGGGTGACAAGAAGAGGCAAACCCCAGTTGGACCAGGAGAAATTTGACACACACTTCCTGAAAGGGAGAAAGGCCAAATTCTTGATTGCCAAGGAAGAGGAAATTTGGCCTTAATCAAGGAAGAAATTTGGCACACCCCTCCTTGATTAGGGTTAGCCGAATTCTTGAAGGACAAAGAAAGGGTTTTTGGCTAACCCTAGTGCACCTAGTTAGGTTTTCCATATACCTATAAATAGGAGCATACCCTTGTCATATTCTTCATGGCTTGTCCGAATTTGTGAGTGTCACAAACAAAGAGAGAAAATTATTCTGAGAATTAGAATAGAGATTCTAAGTGCTAGTACACTTTGCCAATCCAAAAGAGTTTCGTTTGTGTGGATACCATTGGTCACATTCGCACAAAGACAACGTGGTTGAAATGGTTTCGAGTTTATACTAAAAGATACATCAACACTCCATTCATTCATTCAATCGAGCTTTGGTTTTAAGGTAAAAACCCTAACCCTAATCGTGTATGTTGATGTGCATGGATCCTTGGTGGAATTCTAGAATGAAAATTTTTTGTTATTTTCGCTGCGTTATCTTTATATGAATGTCATATTTTAGTTATGAATTCCAAAGCCATAAACATTTCGAAAAATCCTATTCAACATTCTAGGACCAATCATATTGATATCAAACATCATTTCATTAGAGATCATGTTCTCAAGGGTGATATTGAACTAGAATTTGTGTCAACAACAAATCAGCTTGCTGATATTTTAACAAACCCCTTGATGAAAAGCAATTTGTTTCAATTCGTAGAAGAATTGGTATGTGTGATTTAAATGAGTTTTGATTCATTATTTGTGCATAATGTATGTTCATTTGCATTCATGCATACATAAATAGTAAAATAATCCATATGCAATTGAAATCACCGACGTTGGAAGGATAAAGGTTCTGAATTTTGGATTCTGGAAAGATGATATGCACGTTATATGAGATACAATGCCCATAGAACTTGGTCTGATGGTTCTAGAGTTACAAGTCTTTGCCACTATGTTCTTACCAAAGATATTATGTAAGTCGATTGTCATGGTGTTTTGGAAAAATATTTTTGGGTTTGAGCTACGCACATAGTAAATGATGTTGTGCCCGTAGTATGTGATGGATTGTCACTGGAAGTTTTATGGGTTCATTCTGTGCGCGTACTATCGTGTATTGTGCACGCAAAAGAGGAAGATTTTTTGAGTATAAGGTATCATAGTGTTATGGGCGTAATATGGGATTCTACTCTTGTAGTAAAGAGAAGCAATAGCAGTGTTTCAGAGGTGCTTTTAGTACGTAAATACAAGGAGATAAAATGAGTATAGTACTGAGATGATTGCAACGTAGTATATTGATCAAATCAAATAGTATCAATTTGGAGAATGGTTCTATAAGCTTAATATGAGTTGAGTTGATGTATAAGCCATTTTTTTTTATCTTTCTGTGTGCGTACTACTAGATACTACGGATGTAGAACCTTAGCCACTTTCCAAACAGAAGCTAATTGATGTTCTGAGAGTCTCATCTATGGGCATAATATTATGTTCTAAGTGCAAAGGTCCTCACAGACTTTTTATACTATGGGCATAGAATGTGATATTATGAGCATAGTAATCATTAGTTACTTAAAATTTAAATTGAATCTCAAAACCTAAATTCACTCCCACTCTCCCTCACATTATCATTCCCACTCATCTTTTTCACAAACCCTTTCTCTATCCAAACCAAACCAAAATTACTCTCCATTACTTTTCACTCAAAGTTTCTCAGATTTTCCCCATTTGAAACCCTACACAAATACTAAACCCTAGATCTCGCATAATATCCAGTTTGGTATTGTTAGTGTAAGCCCTAGCCCCAATGCATTGTATCCATATTATATTTTATATATATTATGAGAAATTGTTTTATCTCATTATTATTTCTGTGCATGTTTAATTTGATAAAACATCCATAAATAGTGGTTCTGCTTAAGTTATGAAATATGTGATTTGGAAAGTAAACCTTGAAGCATAAAAGTAACTATTCTAAATATCCCTAGCCGATTATTGTCATGGGAATGGCAATAAACCAAAACTAGTACGTACTCTGTGAGATGATCATGTTTTACTTGTCATAGGAGATAAGATATCAATCAGAGAACATAGAACATGTTAAAGAATAGTGTTTTCGATCGATCCGCTTATGCGAATACTATATGGTTGAAAGGTGATAAGTATTTCTCATAAAACGCTTATACTTGAATCGCTCAACCTGAAATCACTATGGATTCTTGGGTGATTTTCTGTATACTTTGACATACGTCTAATGTTATTTGTAATGAGTAACAAGTATGTGTATGATTGGGTATGTCATGAGTCATGCTAATAAACAAGAGTGAAGTGAAGGGATTGACACTCTCAGAAAGAGAGAAGATATCACCGGCCACTTGATTAGTGAAACTGAGTAGTGTGTGGCCACCCCAAGCAAAGTGATAAGTGTTATCATTTGTTTGACCTAGTCAGGATCACTAATAAATCAAGGAAATGTTTTAGCATAAATAAGCGTGATCGGTTCCATGCCTTATGCTAATTCTAATATTGAGAGGCAAAGTGTTGTATAAGGTTGTAATTAGGTTATGTTAATTTGTAATTGACATTCATCTCAATTTGGGTAATCATAATGTGTTGATAGAGACCAATTATAATTTATGGGTTTTAAATTAACATTAGGCCCATTGCCAACATTGAATGAACCTACAGGATCACACACAATAAAGATTAGGGTTAGGGCTAAGAATGTTTTTCTTGCAGGGCCATTAATTTATGTTAATGATTAAAACATAATTAATGGGCTTAAGATGAAATTCGGCACACCCATTAGGCCAAACAGAATGACTAATTCGGCCTAATGAAATATTAGTTAAAAGGTTTAATTAATTAATTGAAAGGAGAAAGAGGAGTCCTTGTTCAAGCAGGACTTGACTAGGGTTTTGAGAGGTGTTAGCTGAATCCTTAAAAGATATGGAGATATTCGGCATCTAGGGTTTGGAGAGGTGTTGGCCGAATCCCTAAAAGATAAGGAGAAATTCAGCAGCCCCTTCCCTAGGGTTTTAAAACACGCCACTCTCTCCCTCTTTAGGAAGTTGATGTTGAAACCCTAGAAGATAAAAAGGGAGAATTTGATTCTCACTGCAGGTTGTCTCACCTAGGGTTCGAAAATAACACAAAGGAAGAAAAGGAAAAACATTTTATTTAGCTCTTCCAAAACCGAATTTCACTAGACAAGAAAGAGAGTCTTTTAGTGCTAGCACACATAGCCATAACCAATAGTCTTGTGTGTGAGAGAGAGTAGAGGGGAGCCATCTTTTGGTAGTCCCTAGGTCAATTGCACTCGTCACAAACAAAGATGGAAGGAGAAACCAAATTCGTCCAGCCCTGTT
>CAODLS013245675.1:0-16594 GCA_948243855.1 Flueggea neowawraea | reverse complement strand
GATTGAGAATCCTAAAATCTGGCCTATGTGAGGACTTGATTGATATTGAATTGTTTTTGGAAAACTATATGGGTTTGAAAAAGAGTAATGATATCTGTCTTTGAAAGGTTTTGTACTTCGACAAAAGATGAATTGTTTTTGAAATAATATAATTTGATTATATTATATTTTGGTTTATTTCGAAAATAAATTCTGAAACTCGTTTTTGGCGAAAACGATTGTCTGTTTTGCATACTCTGTTTGTATGACATGTCATTATGGATTTGTAAATTTTGAAATGGATACATCGATACTGTTTCTGATAAATGTTTAGATTTCGATATATAAATTATATCTTATTTATCGCATTGTTTTTGATAAACCGGTCGCATGACCATTTGTTATTGGATTTAAATATACTATGTAAATGTTTGGAGATGGGGCACATTTGCTACGGGGTTTGTAGCATTTGGTATACCAAGTTATTGTTATTGGCCTAGCTACTAGGGTTGTTGGTAGCCATGTGTCCTGACGAGGGCACATGATTTGTTATTGGATCAGTGGCAGAGTCCACGATCATTATTGCGGTGGTAGTAGCACAGATCACACCACGATTATTACCGGTCTCTTATCTGTGATATATGTTTTTGAAAATAATAATATTGTTATTATTATGATGCCTATGTGATGAAGTTTTGGTTTTGTAATTTCTAGCAAGGTTAGAACGGTTTTGAACTATGGATTGGAGTTTTCGATAAAAGATAAAAGAGATTTTGCTATGCCTACGTGGCAAACTTTGATTTGGAATTTCTAGAAACCTAAAAGGTTTTTAAATTCTGATACGAAACTTTCAACAGAGGTTTGAAAGAGTTTTTGACTTTTGTCTTGGAATTTTTGGCATAACCCTTTAAAGGTTTTATTTTGAATCTTCGATAAGATAAAACGTTTCTGAAACGTTTTATTTTGTTATTGAAAACACATTAGCTTTGATAAGTTTTGAAGAAATTTTTGAAAGATTTTAGAAATATTCATGAAAGTTTTTGATAAACTCATGAATGATTTCGTGTATATTGTTTGCTTTGATTGTGAACGATTTCGAAATGATTTTCGAAAGGCTACTATTGTATAGCGTGTATATATATGTACATGTTGACTATATTTGCATGTGGTATTTTCGAACTGTTTTCAAAACAGTCTTTGTGAGGCACGTATGAGGCAATATGGAGTGTTGTCCCTCACTCATTGGATTTGACCCCCTTTCTTTGTTTGTTTTGTCCATGTTGTTATCATCTTGCAAGTGACTCTTGTGGATTATGCTTGTTCGTATTTGATGCTCAGTGAGGTATCCTGACATTGCGGTCATGGTTCTTTTGATCGGGCCCCATTTGTATGATTAGTAGAGGCTCCATACCGGGTTTCCTGTGGGATTTGTTTTAGTTTTTTTTTTTATTGTTTTTGGTATTTCAAATGTTTAATTTGAAATTATTTCCGCATAAATTTATATTATGTTTTGTTTTAATAAATTATATATTATGTATGATTAGTAGAGGCTCCATACCGGGTTTCCTGTGGGATTTGTTTAGTTTTTTTTATTGTTTTTGGTATTTCAAATGTTTAATTTGAAATTATTTCCGCACAAATTTATATTATGTTTTGTTTTAATAAATTATTTTTAAACTTTTAATTGGTCTTTATCATATTTTATTTAATATGATTTGGGGAAAATCGTTTTGTATATTGAGGTTTGTGCGAGATGAGCCGAGCTCACATAGACGGTTCGCTTCGTACACCGGTCACCGGTCTCGGAAATGGGTCGTGACAGTCATCTTGCCACAACGTACGTTGTGCAAGAATTCCAGTTAACGTATGTTTTACAAATGTCCAATGTATGTCGGCATACTCCAGACAGCATTCCTCAACTTCCTTTGCTTCCAAACGTGCGTCGGATCATTCCCGATGTCCAATGACACCCAACCTTACAAAAATAACCTCTCTCAATTATCCAAACATCATCTTGAACACTTGAGAATCAAATCATAACTGAGATCATTCGAAATCGAATGACGTTTCACTAAAGGGGGTTGTCCAAATTGATCGGAACACTATAGAGAATTGATCGGAACGGGAGGGATATTACAGAAGAAAACCATGAATGCTCGAATTTTAAAGAACGAACCACCACTTTTTTCAAATAGAACGAATACTCAGAAACTTACAAACAATCCATATAATATAATTCCCTACCTCTATATATAGCATGAGAGCTTTAAAATTGGCGGCGTTATCGGTAAGAAAACCAATAACCCGCAAATCATTATCAAGTGGAGCTTCAGCTCCAAGGTAAGTTAATATAGGCGCACTAACGTCAGCACCACCCAGCACTTGGAATTCATAGCATAACGTTGTTGAAAAGTACCAAAACTTTCAGGCCTGTAGTTGAAGTGATCAAGTGTTTGTGTGTAATAGGATGTTTCGAAATCCTCAGAAACAGCTGAAGACATAATTGCAGGATCTCTTAAAATTAGTGGTCCTATTGGACTTAACCTTGGAATTTTTAATGGTTTTGAAGTGGTCGTAGTGGTGATGAAAACCAGTAAGTGGAAGAGAAAAAAGAGAAATAGAAATGTATGCGACGACATGGTGGTTATGGCCACAATAGAATATCTTGAAATTATGCTAAATGTTGTTCTTGTGACATCCTTATATAATGACTTTGGATTGTCCAGTGTTTTGACTTGTACACAAAATATATACCGGTCCTTCTTGTAAGTTGATATTTCTGAAGAATGTTTTGTGTAACAATTATTTTATAAAGGAGCAATTAATAAACAAGATGTTTTTCTTAATAGACTTAAATAGATCCACTATTTTTTTTTTCATCCAATTGTAATTTCTTCAATACTTCTATCAGTATTAAATATTACAGTTTGTTTTATTTCCGCTTACAACATTCGGAGACATTTGCTTCTAATGACAATTGCTACCTTCGTTTTTCTCTTTGTGAAATTTGTTTATTTTTTCTATTTTATCACAACAATTAAATACCATTTCATGGTTTGTTTGGGCGAAGATCAGAATAATACTTGGAAATCCAAGCACTAATAATATTGAATTCATCCTTTCGTTGTGAGACCAACCATTCAGGATCGCTTGCACGTGCTGGAAGTATATCTAAACAATGAGAGCCTACAAAAGAAATCCTCATGTGTTAGCATATATTATCAATACTACGATGTTGTAAAAAATACTAAAATTTAATGCCCAAAACTATATTATACAGAAGAATCAGACAAAAAACACCAGAAATAATTAATTTTTCAAGTGAATCATAAAATATAAAATGGGAACAATGCCATTTCAAATTAAAATAGAAGTGACACTAGAAATACGATGTTGCATTGATGATTATTATAACGGAATACTGATATTATGAGTTTGTTGGTCATGTTGAGTTAATAATTTATGAATTCCGATGATATGGCAACGGTGAACAGGTTGTGAATATAATTATAGGGTTAATCTCTTGAATTTAATTTGTTGAAATGAACGAATGAATAAGTAGGTTTAATAATAACAAAATGCTCGATATTTGCTTAACATATTAATTATAGGCTTGTTAGAGCTCTATTAGCTATGCAGTATTATGTGCTAACGTGGCACCATAACGTCCATATGGCATAACTTGCAAACACAAGTCATGTCATGTGGACGTAATCAAGTGTTTTGATCATTAAAAATTATTGTCTATAACAGTATATGACTCTACTTATATATTAAATTAATCAAAAAATAACATACAAATAATTGAATTCATTCTGATCCATATTTTAAAAAAAATATTATTTTTTGATTTGTTTAATATATAAATAGAGTTATACATTAAATATAGTCAATAATTTTTTTTATTATGTGGCATGCCAAGTGGACCTTATTTTACCACATTAGAACTTAACAACACATAACTAATGAAATCCTCACAGGGGCTATAATTAATATTTCATGTGAAGGTCAAACATTTTAAAGTGTTTTTTAAAGGTCATCCCTGAATTGATACTATCAACAATGATAAGATTTTTAATGTTATTAAACCTAAACAAATATATTTAAGGTTGTTAGATGCAAATAAGCATCTAAAGAAGAAATAAAACCACAAAAAATAATAGAAAATAAGAGACTACATGAAATATTTAACATGTTTTAGTCCCTTAATTGATTTGCATCTACATTTCTATTAAAAATAAACTTGCAATGTTTTAGATACACAAAATTACTAAATCGTCTGAAGTTATTATCTCTAATTAACCTAGTTTAAGATTTGTAATACAAAACAACCAAAACATAAGGCCTACATATTTATAGCAGAACGATCCCTTGGCAAATGCATTGCTAAGAGATGTGGGAATATGTTCTTCGCCAAACCCATTCTAAGCAATATGGCAGGGAGATATTTTAATGAATCCTCCGTCTACTTAATTCTCTATATATCTCAATAGAATCAGACCAAACTTTCTTCCTAAATATTTTTATCTTATCGCTTCCATCATTAGGGGACAACCACCTAAGTAATTTGTATTTTCTCCATTTCTTCCTCTCTTGCATCACTAAACTCTTATCTTTGAACATTTTGTACAACTTGCTAATGTACATGCAGTCGCAGAGCAAAAAAATTTGGGAATAGAAGGCATGCACGAATTTGTTTTTTTTTTTTTAAATCACAAACGAATATATTAGCTTCATAGTTATAACAAGATTTAAATATATTAGCATCATATTTTCCTTTTCCTTCTCCTTCCTCTAACATCTTTTCACCAATAATAGCAAAATTAAACAACAATAATACTCAATAAAGCTTTTCATCATCATCATCATCTTGTAATTTTCGACAGGAAATGGGGCAGACTATTACAGAACTAAGGGTGGAGGCCACTACCCCAAGGGTCTTGCTGCCAGCAAGGGGTGGTGCTCGACCCTATTGCCCACCCTATAGTTCTGCCTAACCATACATATAGACATGAGATATCAATTCTCCCAAAGAAATTATATTGGCTTCAACATTAAGGCTATACTTCAAATAAGCATTTTGATAATACCATCATGGAGTTTTAAGGAAGCTCTCCTAATGTCTTCAATTTTGATTTGGTTACTACATTGATATAGCTAATATTTAGAAGTACTCATTTCTCCTAGTCTAGATCTCGATCTTGCACCATTTTCACTTTCTTCCCACAATTCCTCCATCTTCTATTGTACTCTATAGCTATGAGCAATTGAGGACCACTGCAATCTTCATCCCTCATTATCCTCTTATTCTTCTTTAAGATCGTCACCACTTCATTTAAAGGCAATGTGTTATTTCCTAACATTATTTACACTGACAAATTAAAAGACTTAGCCAATAAAGGTAACAAGAGCGATGATTGCTCTTCCTCTTGAAATTTCTCTCCCAAATTCACTAGTTGACAAACTAAGTGATTAAAATTCTTGATGTGGTCATGATATTAATGTTAACTTCTTCATCCATTCTTAATGAGTAAAGATCTATCTTCATACACAACTAATTAGTCAACACTTCAGTGCACAAATGATATCTAGTTTATCCCACAACACTATAGGAGAAGTCTCCTAGGTGATGTATGATTGGGTATTTTACAAAAACCACTCCTAAGTACTCGTTTGGTTCAAATGGTTTATCTACAAGAAAGTGAACTTCCGTAAACTTTTTTACTTGAGCCCCCCTTTAGTAATTTACTTCCTAGGAAGTATGCAATTAAATTAGTCAAATCTCATTTTGGCCTTGCATTTCCTCCGTACCAAGCATAAGCTTTTTTACTATTTCGAGGAAAGTTGTACTTCCTCAGTGTACTTTCTTACTACCTAAAAAGTATTAAATAATATTATTTTCAAAGAAGTTGCACTTCTTTAGTATACTTCTTTACTACCAAACAAGTACTAAGTAATAAGTGAGATTAGGAGAAATCCCAATATTTTTGGAAAGAGAATAAATTCATGTCAATCCTATGATGTACAAGTGGTTGATATCAAAATGCACATAGGTGACCATGATAAGTCAAGAGTCATTGTTCAATGAAGACGATATATTTCTAATTTTTAAATTAACCACAACAAATACTGGAAAAAAAAAGTAACCCCAACAAATAAAATAAAAAATTTTCAAAGAATTTTTTTATAATATTGGCAAGCATACCATTGGCTGTATGAACAGCAATGATGCTATCTGATATGCTTTCCAATACCCTGAAAATTGATTAAAAAAAAGGAACATGTAAGCTCAATTGTTAGCACATAAGAACATAATGAAAGCTTTTTTATGTTCAGGTTGATTGTATAATTACCCCCCGCAACTGTAAGGATCTCCCAGTCCATTGGAGAAAATAATATTACTGCCAAATCTTTGGAGAATCAGTTTTATTCTCTGCATGTTGAAATATATAAACAAAAAGTTTAAATATAGATATTATGACAACAGAGAGAAAATGGTAAAACCCATTTGATCACACGAGATGACTTCTAATTAACATTAAACAATGCATATATATATATATATATATATATATATATATATATGAAATCGTTACTTGTATAAATGATTACTTGTATCTTTCCTAGATATGAAATTTTTGATAAATTTTTGAAAAATCAATACATATATATATGACTATGTGAATAGTTTAATCAAACTAAAAGAACAAGAAGATAAAACTACATGGTTTTTAATCGTCTCTTAAATATGACCAACTTCCCATCTTTAAAATATTATTTGAAATCGCATTTGCTTTTTAAACTATTATTTTGATTCACTGTTAAATTTTGACATATTTTGAATATTTTTATTTAACAATTAAAAAACGGAAAATGAATTCTACAGTAATTCAATCTATTATTTAATTTAAAATTTGACATATTTTGAATGAATTTGTTCAATAATTAACTATTTTTTTTACTCATTTTTTGACAAGTTTAAACTATTTATTTGTTCAATCTGAATAGATTATTAATATATTTTATAAATAATTTAGTGAGATATTTGTGTGAAAGGCCATGAAAATGAAAATAAAAACATACATGTCCTCCATAATATGTAGTGATCCAGTGAGGCCGAGGTGGGACGCCATAAGAGTCCTTGCAATCCTTAGTAAAGCTGCTTAGATTGAAAGGAGATGGTGGAAACATGGTCTCATTGCCTCGGCCAATTGGTATCACCATCTCGCTACATGTCTATTAGAATTAAAACCATAAAAACACACTTAAATTAAAATTCTGTTGATTACTTATTGCAATTTGATTGTAATAATAATAATAAAATATAAAAATAAAATAAACATAAAAATCTAATCATTAGATTTTCTTTTTGTTTGAAAAAGGAAAAGAGGCATTGATGTTTTTTTACGGGGATATTGGTAGCAATACTTTCATGGAAAATGATGGATATAAAAAAAAAGTGTAATTGCCACAAAAATTGTATCAAATTATTGATTTTGATTGATTATTGTGAAAATAAAATAAAACATGTACCATTGTGCATCTTTTGGTTGGAGATTTTCTATGGATTTAATGGATTCCTTATTTTAGTTTCATCAATTGATTTGGAGGATCACTTCCACATACTATCTCATTATTTTATGCTTGAAATTTTTATTTCTTTTGTGCAATCAAATATTCATATAAATTAATAAATAATTAATTAAATTAAGTAAAAGCTTTTAGTTTTAAATGATTCATAAAATATAATAATTTATTATTATAGTAAATAATTTTGACTGGACTACACCATGAAATAAATATAAATATTTATATCAAAATAATAATATGCATTGCAACTGCAACTCATATTGCTGTTGTCGTAATAACAGTATTCTACTTAATTCCATATGTTCTAATGTAGTTGTTATTGTTGTAAATCTCATCGAGAAAAAAATAACATGAAGCCAATCGAATTTTTCAATAAAAATAATTAAAAACCATAAACAGATGGGAAAGCAAGATAAAAATATCTCAAAATTCAAACTTAAAAAAAAAAAACAACTTAATTTTTCAATAAAGAGTTATACACACATTTTCTTAAAAAAATTAAAAAATCTGAAAATTTTAAAAATTAGAATCCTTAGAGTTTTACTAAATATTTTAAAAATAAAAATTTTAAGAAAGTTAGAAAAATAGCATCTTAAATTATTGGGAAAGTTGAGGATTTTCAATCATAATAATAACTTAGCTTCAGTCAACTTAATTATGTCGTAATTCTTAAAGAAAGTGTAATTGTCACACCCAGTCACTAACACCATGTCATACTTGTTTATAAACATTTATTGAATATATAATATAGTTAATAATTTTGTATACAGTAACTCAAATAATATATTATTCTATTTTTATTATATCAAATAATTTTGAATTTATTAATTTACATTCTGATTCTATTATCTGCTAGTTTTACTAAAAATAAAAACATATCCAATATTGTTTCTTGTAAATTCTACTTATTTCATATTAAATTAAATGTAATTATTAATTTAAAATGGATATGATTATCAATGGGTTTGTAATTCGTTGATATTAAAATCAACTTCAGCATAAGACGTTATAAATTTTATTTTTGGTGGGAACAAATAAGATGGCTTAGAAAAAAAAAAAGTGGACATAATTATTGATAATGTGAATTATACTTGCACACATTCTAAAAATTATGCAGAGAGGTTATCGGAGATAAGAGAAAAAAAAAATCTACAAAGTGTGCAATCTCCTTTTCTTTCTTAAACAATGGATAACGTTCAGAAAATGAAAAAAGAGAAATTAATGTATTGGCATTCATTTTAATCAAAAATAAAATATGTGATGATATTAGCATAATCTCAGTCAAACGATAATAGCCATACGAAGTTTGATCAATTCGTTGATTTTGATTGATCATTCTACAACCAAATTGTTTCGTGTATTAATTTAAGTCAATCTCAGCAACCAAGTCTTAGCGAGGTTTATTAAAAGAGCTAGGAAACAAATTTAATTTGTCTTTTTTGGAAATATTCCAAGACAAAAAAAATAGTAAAATAGGTGATTATGGCTGGGTTGAAAAACTAATTGTCACGAACTACAAAGCAAAAATATAAGACTAGAAAATGTAATACCTGTATATTTTTTTATAAGTATTTTTAGATAATTATATTTAGAGTAATTATTGGTGGATAATTATTTTTAGAATAATTATTTTGAATAATTTAAGAATTTATTTGAAATTTTATTTTTAGATAATTATTTTAAATATTTATTTAAATAAATGAATAGGTAAAGTTTCTGAGTCTCTGAGACTTGTGCGGGATGAGTTGGACTCCAATAGACGGTTCACCTCATACGCCGATCATGGTCACAGAAATGGGTCGTGACAAAGGTGGTATCAGAGCCTTAGGTTCTATATTGTCTGGGTTAGTTGTGGAGCTTAGGTATTTTTAATTGAGTCAGTTCGATTTGCCTTTATATGCCTTTCTGACTTTGTTTCGACATTCTGATATATGTCTCAGTACTGTGGCAATAGTTTGTAATTTGGCATCTGCATGTACATTTCGTTTGTCTATTCTGTTTAGAATTGCATCGCTGACATAAGAGAGTTAAAGAGGCCGCTAGGCGTGATTTGCCAAAGCCGCCGGTTAGTCTGGTACGGATCAGCATGATTCACGAAATATGCCAGAGGTTGCAGTTTCAGCACCTCAGTCTTAGCCACCGTATGTGACTCAGTCAAATATGTATGGGCGATTTGCTCACGTCATTGGATATTTTGAACGATTCTTTTCTTGTCAGGTAGCTGGAGGTCAACAATAGTAGCTACTCAAATAGTTGCACCGGTTGTACCTGAAATCGATTCTAGTAGCCATTTGATAAGTCTTTTGAAATTCGAACCACCGAGGTTTAAGGGAAAGATGTGGAAAGACCCACAAAATGTTATCAGGACATTAGAGTATTGTTTCGATGCTCCAGATTTCACTGATGACTCTGAAAGGGTCAGTTATGCGACATTTCCTTTGGATGGTTGTATAGTTTTGTAGTGGCGAAGTTTCCTGAGAAAAGAGGTGTATATCCTAGTTAGAGTTCAAGAACGAACTTATATTGTTTGTTTTTCCTCGTGATAAGGAAGGTAAGAAAACAGATGAGCTCAATTCCTTGGTGCAGTGCTTGTATGAGAAAACATCTCTTGTAGTGTGGCAAGCCAAAGCTTCATTGTTATCTCTGTAAGAAGTTAGGGCACGTAATAGCCGAGTATTCTAACTCTGGTATTTCTTTTGTCCCTATATTTTTGTATATATATTCCTTTGAACTCTGAGAATTTTTGCGCATTTTGGCATAAATTCTTTTGAATTTCTATGCTTCTTTGTATACTTTTATTTCCAGATCTTATGCGCTTTGTATATGCTTATATGCATTCCTTCTATTCTAGTAAGATATCCTATTGGGGAATTCTGTTGGAAATTCTTTGTTTCTAAGAATCAAGTGTAGTTGATTCAATGACAAGAGAATTGTCAGTTTGTTAACTGATGATTGGTTTCGGTTGACTCTGAGAATCTGTAGTAGATGGTAATGATTCAGACAATGAGGAAATGATATGTTATGATCATGAAGCCTATTTGGCATTGGAGTTTGAATGAGCTTTAAGATCAAAAGTGGACTCGTAAGACTTACCAAGGGTGTACATTTGAATTGGAGTTATATGAATTGATTTGGGCAAGTGGAATTTCCTAGTGTTGGAAAGTGTTTGGCAAGTGGGGTCAGTGTTGGATTCACACTGGGCAACAGAGATAATGTGGTGTATTTTGATACATTGAGAATTGACTAGAGGATGTACGATGTGATTCGATGTGGATCGATGTGAAGTGGGAATTTATGAACTATCCGTATGGGAATAGGTGGCAAGCTTGTTTGGTAGACAACTGAGGATGTTTTTACCTTTGCTTAATAACATTTTTTGACGGGGTGAATGGAGTTGGATTCAGAAGTAAGTGTATCATATGATCTTCAAGATCAATCTAATTCGACTATGAGGGTCAAACATCAAAAGTGTAATTCTTTTGGTTCTCTACCTATCCCTTTCGGCAACATCTGGAATGTTGCGTTCTATTTGCTCTATTGAGCATTATCAGTTGTTCCTTTTCGCTCTGAATGTTTGTATAATTGCCAAGGCTTTTGAGGTTTGGCCTTTGACCAGTGTTTAATGTTTGTTCTTCCGACATGTGATTCTCTAAACTTTAGAAATATGTTCTTTGTTCATCTGTACCTTTGAGTATTTTGCAACTTTGTAATTTGTTCCTTAAGAATTTTGTTACATGTCAATTCCATGAATTGATGTTTCTGTTTATTGAGATAAGACCTAGTTTGTTTCTGTTGAGCCATCAGTGGCTTTGGCAATTGTTGGTTTCTATGATTCTTAAGTTGGTATTGGTCTTCTCTGTATGCATTTCTCGCATATTCTGCTTTTGTTTCTGCATATTTGGGTTTGAACACCCTATGGTGTTTCTTTTTTGAATGCGGCGTGGATATCCGCATTTGTCTGATTCTGACAATTTGTAAGTCAGCATTCATTGTTTCTGCATACGTGTTCTTTGGTATCTTCTATTTTGTTTTTGCATAGTTATTTTGTTTCTGTCTTAGTTTGCATATATCGGTGCGAGAGAGTTAGTATGTTAGTAAGGTGTTAGTTACACTCTACATGGTTTGATGTAATGATAATTTGGGATCGTATTCTGATTTGGAGACCTAGTTTTGATTTTCGAATTGGAATTTGGATGTTTGACAAGATTGGGATTCTAGTTGTATCGGTGATTTTGGTAAACCTCTGTGATTTTCCTTTGATTTGAATTTTCTGGAAATTCGAGGATGAATTTCTTTTGAGGGGGAAGAATGTAATAACCCTTTCGTTCTGATCAATTCTCTGTAGCGTTCCAACAAACTTTGACAAGGTCTTTGGTGGAACGACATTCGATTGATAATGATCTTTGTTCATTTGGGAATTTGATTTTGGAAAGCTTGAGGTAATTTTTGGTGTTTGAAAAATTTTAAGGATGTTATCTATGTAAGTTTGGGTTATTTTTAGGTCTCGACAATGATGGGAATTATGATTTTAAGTTTAGAATGTGATTTTATGCATGTTAAAGTGTGTTGGAGTTCATTAATGCGCGTTGAAGGGCTTCTACTCGTGTAGATCGTCGTTGGGATGGATCATGGACGTGCCTAAGGCCATTTATGCGCGTTGATGAGGTTCTGAGCGCGCTATTGGTCACCTAGATTTGAACCATGAACAAGTGGAGCCATCTATGTGCGTTGTACACTTAGTATGCGCATTGATCATGATCTGGGAATGATCAACGTGGTTTCTTGAGCCATTTACGTGCATTGTAAGAAGGAACTACGCATGTTGATGTTGATTTGGATTGAGCCGAGAGTTTCTAAGCACCGTCTACGTGCGATGCTAGAAGCATCTATGCATGTTGATGCTCTTCTGCGTGGTTAGATGATGAAGAATGCACGTTAATGAGCCCAGAAATGTTGAAAATGAGTGAAACGTTACGTTTCAGTGATATGGGTTTATAAATACCCCTCATCCGACTCTTTCGTCATTTCGTCTCATTTTCTCTTCAAATCACTCTCAAATCTTCTGATACTCTCCCCATAGTCTCTCTTTATTCCTTAACATCTCTGGAGGTAAGATCAAGCTTCTAGCCTCTTCATTTCGTCCATTTGATGCCTTTAATTTTTGAATTTGTTTTGGGACTGATTTGATTTATGGTTTCTAATTTTAGGCGATTCGATTGAGATGGATGTTAAGTGTTGTTAGATGATGATTGTTTGAGGTAAGATCGCCATTATTTTCCTCTTATTTCATCATTTTCACGCATTAATCTCAAGATCCCGTTTTGGCCGAATTTCCTTCTAGGGTTTGGATTTGGTGTTTCTGTTGGATTGGATGTTAGATAATAATTGTTTATGATTGTTTGAGGTTAGAGGAACCTAGATTAAGCCTAGAATCAAAAGATTTGGGGTTGCTCTGAATGGGTTAGGGTTTGATTCGTGTTTGTGTAGATTTTTGATGATTTTGAATTGTTTTTGAGAAACCGATCATAGATTTGAGTTCCTAAGGTTAAGTACGATAATTGTAGGTGTTTGAAACTGATTTCTATCGGTTGAATCGAGAAATGTATGTTTGGGGTAATTTTTCCGTAGAGACGAAACTTGATATTTTGCAAGTTTGAGGTTAAAAATATAGTTTTTGGATATTTTGGAGGTTTGATTTGATAATAGAAATACCTTGGGTATTGATTAGTAAACTTTGAACAGTTTGGAGACCCTATTGTAATACTACATCGAGGTATGAATGTCAATGAACGATAGACTTTCAATTGAAATAGAATTTCTGACGCTGTTGGCGTTTGATTCTGCATTTGCATTTCATGCATTTTCTATATTGCCACAGCCATTGTGTTTGATCTATTTGTAAATACTTTGTTTCAGCTCAGTTCGAGTTCCGAGGTGACCAGCCATCACCTGGTGGTCAGTGTTTCAGAGTTTGGAAGCTCGGCATCCAGGTGAGTGGATGACAGTTTTAGACATATAGACTGTGTCTCTTCAATTTATATGTTTTTTTGTGCATCACCATAGCATGTAAATTGAAATAATTAAAGGACTGGAAATCCTAAAGTAAAAACTTGTTTGATTTAAATCTGTTTTTGAAATTTTGAAAATTTTGATGAAATACGAAATGTGTTTTTGGAAAGTTATTAATATTTTGGAAATATTAATAACGCTCTGTTTTTGAAAGATTCTATATTTGTTTGAGAAGTAATTTGTTTCTAAAAATATAATATAAATTGATTATATTATATTTCTTCAGTATATTTTGGAAATAAATTCTGATCGGTATGCTTTGTTTATGTACTCTATTTGTTTTTGATATACTCGGTCGCATGACCGTTATGTCTTGGATTTAATTATATTATGTATATGTTTTGGAGATGAGACGTCTATGCTACGGGGTATGTAGCCTTTAGTATACTAATGGATGTTATACTCAGCTACCAAGATTGTCAGTAGTCATGTTACCCCGATCAGGCACAAGATCTGTTATCAGATTAGTGGCAAAGTCCACAATCATTATTGCGGTGGTAGAGTGGCACAGACCACACTACGATTTCTTTCTGGTCCCTTATCCGCGATATTATGTTTTTGAAAATAGTATTATTATTATTATTATTATTACTATTATTATTATTATTATTATTATTATTATTATTATTATGCCTTTGTGGCAATCCTCTGTTTCTGGATTTCTCATAAGGAAAAAGATTTTTGAGTTATGTTTCTGAAATTTTAGGTAAAGTATAAAAAAGATTTTTAGATCTTCGTTTTTGGATCTTTGTTTTTAAAACCTCTGATAAGATGAAACATTCTCGAAGTTTTTGGTTCAACTGAAAATTGTTTTTATTTTGGAACCTTTATTTAGGCAAAAGGTTTTTCTGAAGAACTTGGCTTTGTTTTTAAAGCATCTCAACTTTGGTTTATCTTGAAAATATTCTAAAAAGATTTTTGGTTTAGTTCCTGAATGACTTGGTGCATATTGTTTGCTTTGAATGCGAGCAATTTTGAAATGGTTTTTTGAATCGCTATTACATATGTAGCGTGTGTATATGTACATATGTTGACTATATTTGCTTGTGGTATTTTTGAACTGATTTCAAAACAGTCTTTGTGAGGCACGTGTGAGGCATTCTAGAGTGTTGTCCCTCACTGAACTTAACCCATTTTCTTTGTTTTGTCTTTGTTTATTTTTATTCCTATTACAAGTTGACTTTTCGCTCAGTGAGACATTGTTGATTTGGCAGTGAGAGCCCTTCTGGTCAGGTACGTTGTATGGTTTGTTAGATGTTCCACACCTAGTGTCTGTGGGTTTGGTTATTGTATCTGTTATTGTTTCTATCATTTCAAATGTTTTAAATTTGAAATATTTTCCGCACTTAATATTATATAAGTTTTGTTTTAATAAATAAAGTGTAAATCTTTATTTGTTTTTAAATATTTATTTGAATAAATGAATGGGTAGAGTTTCTGGTTCTCTGAGGCTTGTTCACCTCGTACGCCGGTCATGGTCCTGGGAATGGGTCATGACAAAGGTGCTTAAAAAACACAGCGAGGTTCTTCAGAATGGGCCGGGCTTCCATAGACTGTTCACCTCGTACGCCGGTCATGGTCTCGGGAATTGATCGTGACAAAGGATATTTTCAAAATAAACCAAAGCTAAGATACTTAAAAAACAAAGCGAAGTTCTTTAGAAAACTTTTTGTCACAACAAAGGTTTCAAAACAAAAACATTTTAAGTTGAAACAAAACTTCAGAATAGGAATAAAAAATCCTTTTAAAGATGTTATCCAACGTTTCAGAAACAACACTAAAAACTTTTGTAGCTTTTCTAAGAATTTTGAAATCAAAGCTTTGCCACGTAAGCATCGTAATAATAATAATAGTAATAATAATAATAATAATAATATTATTATTATTATTATTTTCAAAGCCAAAACATATCTCGTATATATCAGAGTCAAAAACATATATCACAGATAAGGGACCAGAAACAACTCGTGGTGTGGTCTGTGCCACTCTATCACCACAATAATGATTGTAGACTCTATCACTAATCCGATAACAGATCATGTGCCTGATCGGGGCAATATGGCTACCGACAATCGTGGTAGCTGAGTATAACATGCATTGGTTTACCAAAAGTTATGTTCCCGTTAGCATAGGCATCCCATCTCCAAAACATATATATATCATAATTAAATCCAAAACATAACGGTCATGCGACCGAGTATATCAAAAACAAAGAGTGATAGATAAGATATAACTTATATATCAGGATTCCAAAAGCATATATAAATATAAATTTTATTTTTTACAAAAATCAGAAATAGTTTTTCAGAACCAGAAACTAAGTGTTTCTTTCAAAGATTCAATACTGTAACATCAAGGTATATAGAAACAAAGTGTTCAAAACAGGCAAATGTTTCACTAAAAATAAAGTTCAGAATTTATTTCAAAAATGTGCCAAAAATATAACATAGTCAATTTATATTATATTTTCATAAACAAATTACTTCTTGCAAAAGCATAGAATCTTTCAAAAACAGAGCGTTATTAATATTTCCAAAATATTAATAACTTTCCAAAAACACATTTCGTCTTTCATCAAAATTCTCAAAATTTCAAAAACAGATTTAAATCAAACAAGTCTTCACATAGACCATTTTTTAGGATTTTCAATCCTTTAATTATTCCAATTTACATGTTATGGAAATAGCACAACAAAAACGTATAAATTAAAGAGACACAACCTATATGTCTGAAGCTGTCATCCACTCACCTGGATGCCGAGCTTCCAAACTCCGAAATATTGACCACCGGTCGATGGCTGGTCACCTCGGAACGCGAACTAAGCTGAAAAAAGTATTTACAAATAGATCAGACGCAATGACTGTGGCAATACAGAAGATGCATGAAATACAAATGCAGACTTAAACGCCAACGACGTCAAAAATTCTATTCAAATCGAAAGTCTATCGCTCAACGA